>JAIEZT010000084.1:20544519-20791971 GCA_019594935.1 Periophthalmus modestus | reverse complement strand
AAAAAAAATTAAAATAAATCACTATTAGTGCAAGGAAAAGGTACGCACATGATTGAGCCTCAAAAATGATTGTTCTTTCCATCATATATTGAATGATTAGTAGATATAGTAATATATAGGAGCTTTGTGCACTTGACAGCAGGGTGTGGATGGGAAATGCAAGGTTAAAAAAACTGGACCTGTCTAAAGGTGAGGTTTGGATGCTTGTGAGGAATGTCAATGAGAAAAAATATGGTATTATATTAGTATTCTAATCATAGCCACTTAGGGTGTTGAGTGTGCATTATGTGGTGGAAAGAGTGACACACAAATTAGTATTTTAATTATAATGTTAATAGATGGAGCTTTTGAATGAGCTTAGTTATTAGCCATTATAAATAACCAACCTATAGAAATGCAATGACAACCTTAGGTGGTTATTATAGCAACAGTAATTACAAGTTGATGATTGCACTTACTACTTTCTTACTGACATCATGCACATTAATGTGAAAGGACATGTATTATGCTACATAATAAGAATAATGATAATGTCTTATACTTGTAATGCGCTTTACAGGTTTGTCAAAACCTCTCAAATCGCTACATTATAGTCATTATTCATTCACTTCCACACTTGGTGATGGTAAGGTACAATTGTAGCCACAGCTGCCCTGGGGCAGATTGATGGAAACAAGGGTCCGAGGCTGCCAATCTGTACCATCCACTGAGCCACTGTCGCCCGTGGCTTATAACATGGGTAAATTGAGCTTTACCCATGTTATAACTTTGTTCCCTCATCAAAAACATTTCTGGAGTTGTATTTACTTGTATGTTAAGTAAGTCCTATTTACTTGTATGTTAAGTAAGTCCTGTCTTTCTGAGTCCTCACAAAACGCTGGATATCAAATTTCACAGGATTGTTACATCACAAGTTAAAAAGGAAGGAGCTGCCAACTGTGCGAATGTTGTCAGTCGAATGGCGAGACAGGAAAATTATGTAAACTGTAATCTACATCTCTGTAGTCTAGAAATCTTGTCCAACGAACTACTCAAGCACATAAAAGGTATTGCACATTCTACTTTAAACATGGTACTTTTGTGTTGTTCTTTTTAAGTGGATCACTTGTTGTGATCCACCATTGCTACAAAATTAAAAATAGCTCTGAAAAATGAGGGGTCTTTAGGTCTTTTCACCATGTACCACTTAGACTCCTCAAAAATTAGTGAAAGATAAGGTCATTCTATATCATATCAGGGTTCACAGCTAATAACTCAATTTAGCCAAGTATATCACTTTAATGTTAACTGTTTCTCAGTTAGTCTATTAATTCTAAATGCATGTTTCTGCGAACTTGAATCTGAATCAGAGTCAACTCATCAGAAGTCCTCCTCCATGCCATAGTGAACTCTACTCACATTATGGAGTCTGAGCCAAAATATAACTTCACAGGCAGGAGGCAGTGAGTTCAGAATGATAAGTAAGAGATGCTCTGATCAGATTGTATCCTCACCGTGGTTTCTAATGCAGTCCAACCCTTAGACAATACTACTGAGAGCCTTCCCACGGACCCACACATCCGAGCACAATGCCTGCACAAGCGCGGATAATAAAAATGTGAATATTTTAGAGGAAATATTTTGTATGCTGTTAAAATTTCAATATAAAAAGAATGAAATAAAGCATGGGGGTTCATCATGAAGCTACACAGTAGATCATTCAGTTTTCAACATTGGATTGGGAAATTAAACATTTTGCAAACAAAACTTGTTTACAATGTAATCACATAGTCAGAAATTGCCAATTTGTTGAAGAGAGGCGTTATCTGAAACATGGACACTCAAAAGGGAGGATTCTCATTTTAGAGGGCTTTTTTGTTTTTTAAACAATTAAGTAATTATTTACTCAAGTCTTTATGCACATTTATATGTCTGAAATGATAGAAATATAGTTTAGTAAACTAAACTACTACACTACAATAATACAGTAGTAGTATTAGACACCTCTGAGCTTAAATAAGTAAAGAGTATTAGATACAGTCAGCCAGCAGACTTCTTTTAGTACTGGTATTACTCAACAAAAAAAAAGCAAAGCAGAGTTTTGGGTCTGTGTCTAGGAGAGAAACATCCTGGCAGTGTCACTAGTTTGTTTAGTCAAAAGCACAGATCCTGATCTCTGAGCCCAGAGGGCCACAGAGGCTGGCATCATGTTTGGGAGTGTGTTCTTCTGCTCCGGTGACCCTTCTTCATGGCCTTTGTTCCACTGACAGTTCACAGTGACTGAACCAGTGCTGCTGTAAACACGAAAACTAGTAAGTGATGAAGGCCTCCTGTTGAGACCATGGAGGTGATGTTTTAGGCTATAATGTAAAGACAAGAAACATGGACCATTGCATTGACTTATAGTTGCGTTACTTTAACCTAAAAAATTTCAGTCGTGTCATTGTTCTCATATAAGTTAGGAGGACTCCCATGAGTTGAGTGTGAAGTCCCCTCAATGGGCAAAACAAGTTGAAGAAAGTTGGATCCGAAGACTACCTGGCTGGTCTATTTTGATAAAATTGACAATATCGATAAATCAGTTTTAGGAGACAAAAGATGAGTTACAATATAGGAAAATAAGAATCATTAGCATTGATAGTCTCTTTTTTGGACTCAAATGCCTCATTGCAGCAAGACTACCTGTCTTGAGAGACTGTACAGTAGTATTGCAAATTGACATTAAGCTGTGATTTAGCTACAGGCTTTGTTGACTTACATTTTGTTTATTGTGGCTCCAGGGTGTATACTTAATAGAGTGATGTTTTAAAATTATGAATCAAAGTTGTCAAATTCACATTCTCAAGTGTTCTGGAGTGTGTAGCCAACAGCAGATTGATAGCAGCTGGCATACCAAATATGCCTCTACAATTGTACACTTTATGAGACAATGCAGCAGGGCAGTTAACATAATGCTCTGACAGAAAAGCACATTTCCAGACACCAGTCTGAAATTGTATTCAAACATCAACAGGATCTACTAGGCTATGTTTTTAAATCAGTAACTGCTCTGCATTCAAAGTTGGTTTGAACACAACACAACATCTTGACAATCCAAGCTGCACTGGATCAAAACATGTTCTGAAAATACAACAAATATAAAACAGAAACTGCACATAATGGCACTATATGTACTTGTCCAATTAGCCTAAGTGATGGAGTTGTCAGTGTAGCAGTGTGAGCGCTGGACCCACTGTATCCATGAAGTGTGTTATGTAAGGGCGTGTTATAAAGGTGTCACTGTGCGGCGGTGCAGCCGTGGGTCGCCATGGTCACGGCTGCGCTGCATCTATCTGACCACAGACTTCTAATGAGCTCCTCCTCAAAGGCAGAACAGCTCTCTGCAGCAGCCAGCTTTGAACTACAGCTACCACTGTGTGAGGTGCTGTGGAGTGTGGGAGCAATACAAGCCACTGCAATTTTTTGAAAGAGCTTTGGTAAGGGCTTAAAATACAGTATGTGTGATTACTTCAAATGAGCAAAACTGATGTATAGTAGTGAATAATATTTGTTTTGTCTTGTCTAGATTATGGTATTTACTCTTATTATTTAAGTCTTTTATACACATATTCCTTCCTTCCTCCTCTCTAAGATTCACATTATTTAAGAACACTGAAGGCGTGGCTAGACAGAAATACTCAAGTCTTACACTGGTCTCATGTTTTATGTTGCTTCTGTCAGGATCAACAAAACTGTGGTAAGAAATGTGTTGCACTTCACTGTGGTTTGTGCTTGTACTTTTTGGGAATAAAAATATAGGTTGGCTGAGAGCTTAGTGTATACCTCCAGAGTATTTGATTTCATGCTACATGATGCTAATGATGCCTTAGTAATTAGAACAACAGTCTACCTCTACCTTGGATTTTTTCCTCCTCTTCCTTTTTTGCTTTCTTAAAGCTTGAATGATCTGGGTGGCCTATGTCCGGGCCAACCCTGACATGTAAAATATTGATGTTCCTCAGTTGACTTGCACTGTACATGTACATCAGAGAAGAAGAGCCGAGCACAGCTGCAGCTAGACATGAGCCGTGTCTCATGTGCATGCGCTGTTTGCAAAAAGCTTATTTATTTTCTATGATAGTTTGCTGCTATTGCCAAGTATGCGGGGGCTCACGCTACAATGCTCAAAATGAATGCCCTATACTTGTACATCAAGAGTTTTATTTTCTAACATGAAACAACAACTGGCTTTAAATGCTCACAAAGACAATTCCATTATTTACACTTGTTTAAAAGTCTCTGTGTTTTTAAAAACACAATTGCAGACTGTGACCTAAATTGAGTAGGATGCATATGGTGGGATGTGGGAGGGATCAAATCAGCACATTTTTGTTTAGAATCAAATTTGTTTTCAAGGGCCCCTTCAGTGCTCCCTGGGCTTTCGGCCTAATTTGCCACTTGTATGTTACTTAGCACTTATCTTCACTGCTCGGAGTGTTGTTCTGCTTTATGGAAATGCATGCTTTTTGTTCTGTTCCATGGATGCGCCTTGTGAACTTCTTTCAAAGACATTTGTATTCTCAGCGGGCTGCTGTGGTTAGATAAAGCTGCTTTATGATACTCCAATAACTTTCATTAATTGCTGTAGTAGCATGACCAGCAGCATTCATTTAGCCCAAATACCAGGCATAACGACGAAACTAAAGTAGGTTGTTAAAGATACATGCTTTAGTGGGAGGAATGAATTTGCCTCATTAGTGCTATGCTATAAATGGACATATTTACATAAATACAGTGTGCAGGTCAGAGTGAAATTCTGTTGGAAATAGATGAAAATGTTGGCCAGTGTTTGTAGCATTGGCATTCACATGATGTGGTCTTTTTTGCAATGTGCCACCAGTTTAATTTGTGGAAAATAATATAAAATGGTGTTCACGCTGAAAGAACATTGTGTTTATATTTTATTGAATCAATTTGATAATACTCAGAGTCAGAGTGAAAGGCTGTTTGAAAGTCAGAACCAAGTTCTGGGCAAGTTCCTTCAAAATGTAATAGTTACTTCTCCCCAAAAGTATTGTTGTGTTATTACGTGACGAAAGTAACTTATTGCCAGATACAGTAAAGTGATAAACTATGTGTGTATTGGAAAGAAAATTTTGTTTTCTCAGTCTTCCATTACAAGCTTAGGGGTTAATTTTAAAAACTAAATTATTACTTAAATGAAACAATTTGAAAGGCAGAGAAAATATTTTTGTAAAATTTGATTATATTTATATTTACCTGCCTGTATACGGATAAGCTCATTAATGTCTTTCTTTTGATTAAATAATTACATCTCTGTGACACAGTGCAGTTTACAAAGACAGAAGAATCTAAGAGTGAAGGGGGTTAATTGATTTTCATGCAGATGATCAAAGATAGAAAAGGACTGAAAAACCAAAAGACATTGTTGGGGCCAAACATGGATCCTTGTGGTACTCCTCCCTTATTTGATTCTTTAATAAGCTAACTCTGTGATAAAACGTTTTTCATGTATGCCTTTTCTAGTTATCACACATAGGAAAATAATGGGCTTCTTTGGCTCATCTTCATCTGTTTGGTGGCTGCTGTGGCACCCTCATCTGTCTTGGAGCAGGCAATGTGTGGACTGGTGCAGAAAATGTATTGAAATGAGTCAGATTGAGAGAGATTGAGAGAGATGTAGAGAAATGGAAGAAACATCTCACCTTTGTATAGGCTCTCAGATGCTGTATGATGGATCACATTGGACTGAACGCCGCTCTGATCACATGCTCTCCCCGGTGCATTTTAAAGGCACTGCACTTGCTTTTGTTTGGTGCTTTTGGTTTAAATGTGTTCTTTTTTCAAATCTTTTCGGCCATGTGTTGCTTCTCTCTGTTCTCTGTCTGAGAGCAGGGATGACTGTGGTCCCTTCTGCCACTTTTCAGCCACTTCACCATGCTGCGCCGTTTGAAGTTCTGTCATTGGCAGGCTTTGAACTGCCATTTTTGTTTTACTCTGCACTCTGGCTATCTCCAGAGCTTTGTCTGGCAGGGAAAAGTCATAGGCAGTGGCTATTTCAATTCTACTTTTTCAACCTAAAAACTTTAGGAGTTTGGAGAAAGTTTCACGCATAGAATAGCTTTTTGTGTTGTATTTATCATTTCTATGCAATTCTGACAATATGGTAATATGATTTGTTGATTAAATCCAACTGCAAATGTATTAATTCCTAGTAGTTATGAGTCACCCACATCAAATGTTTCAAATCACATTCAGACCAAACAAAAACTCCCATCAGGCATCCGTCCTTGAGTCAACCAGCTTATGTTTTAATCCATTTTTCCACCACCACATTGAGGCAGGTAGACAGTATTTATCATTTTGTCTGATTTAAAGTAACACCGTCCAAATGAATATCACTAGACACTTCCAGACATTAAAGTTCTCTAATGCTTTAACTAAATTGCAAAACAGAAGATTGATAGTGTAATCATACTGAGTAGTTTATTTTTAAGGTATAGATGTCTAGCTATAAACAAAAGCTAAATATTGTATGTCTTTTTGTCCTTGGATTTTTTAGTTTATTTAATACATTTTAGCCGCACTGTAGATGAGAAATCTCCATACCACATTTATCATTTTTTGTCCCATTTAGAGTGTCACTATAAACACCTAGAATATAGAATATATGAATAAGAAGCAGTCTTTTCCCCAAAGATAGAAGGGAGTTTGAGGTGTTGAAGCGAAAAATTGAGTTTTCTCAGTCCTCCATTATAAGCTTAGGGAAATAAGATGTTTTAGTAAAGAATAAACAATCTGTGAAATTTGATTGAATTAATGTCTATGACACCTCCTCTTTCAGAAACCTGCTTGTATACAGACAAACTCATTAACCTCTTTCTTTTGATTAAATCATCACATCACCACAACACAGTTTACAAAGACAAAAGAATCTATGGGGTATGGGGTTAATTGATTTTCATGCAGACACCAAAGATAAATACAAAAGATTGCAAGAACTTCAATGTGCTCATAAAAAATCATAGTGCCAGTTAATCTGGCTCACTGGCTTTATTATTGACACTGGAATATAAATAAAATATAATCAGTACATATATATAATAATATTATATACCATATTATTTATTAAGATTAGATTTCTTTATTTGTTCTCAAGGGGCAATTCTGGTGCAGGTACCATCCTAAAAATATTCACTTAAGAACATCACACAAGAAAGAAACGGTACCTAAAAAAAAGGACAACAATTTACAGTTAAGCAGGTAAAGTGTAGGTAAAGGCAAGGTGCAGCACTGACAAGTCC
This sequence comes from Periophthalmus modestus, assembly GCA_019594935.1. Taxonomy (NCBI): domain Eukaryota; kingdom Metazoa; phylum Chordata; class Actinopteri; order Gobiiformes; family Gobiidae; genus Periophthalmus; species Periophthalmus modestus. The sequence goes on along the minus strand of JAIEZT010000084.1, from coordinate 20,784,688 downwards.
TCTATGAGTTGTTAAGGAGGGCGTTCACTGTAGGGACTAAAAAGAGTTTTAAAATCTGTTAGTTCTTCATCTATCTTCACAAAGCATTTGCCAGAGTGCAGGGGCTTGAACTCTGAGTGCTGTGGGTGAGTGGGATTGGCATTCCTAATTCTATGGATAGCCAATTAATGAGATTTTTACCGTTAGTGTAATGCCATACTCTCAACTTTTGTCCATATTACTTGCAAACATTCTCAGGTATTGTCTTTGATAATCTTTCCAGCTTAAATTGTTTTCAAAAAGATGTAATTTTGTGTTTATTGGTCTAAGGTATTTTCTAGCAGTGCAGCACTACATCAACTTTATCTTGATTTACTAATGCTAAGGTAAATAACATGTGCCCACCAGTGGATATGTAATGTGTGGGCAATCACCAAGAAGATAACAGCTATGTTCTGCTCATTTTGGTTAAAGCCACATCTCAGGAATGTGTGACCACTCTCAGAGGGATGTAAAACACTCACCTTGTTCGACTTTGCTTACAGTTTCTTAATGTGTAACACCATGCAGACCAGAAAAGGACCCACCTTACACACACACACACACACACACACACACACGCACACACACACACACACACACACACACACACACACACACACACACACACATACACACACACACACACACACACACACACACATTGAGCTACACTATAGATGTTCTCAACATGCACATCTCAGTACTCTCTGGAACTCATTAAAACGCTTCTGATTTTATGTTTCAGACTTATGGTCCTCTTTGACCCTTACACCAGAAATGAAAATTCTTACATTGGCTTTGAGATTAAATTCTGGAGTGTTGTTCCACTGTCTGCCATGGAGAACTGTTGTTTTTGGCTGTGTGCAAAGCATTATGGGGCATATGGGGGCACAAAGCACCCTCTCTGGACCAGAAGTGGGCTTCAGCAGGGCTTGTTAGTCTGTCTGCAATGGCCACTAATAGCACAGTCTGGCTGTTGGAGCTCACTAAAAAGTCCAGTTTGGAAGTCGACTTGTTAGGAGAGACACTGGGGGGAAAAGTTTGGTGATGGCTCCACGATGGCACAGTTGAGAATGGTCATTTGGGATAATTCTGTGGCCTTAAGTGTCACAAAAATTTGATTTTTTTTTCCCCCCTTCCAAGTGCAGAGCAAACAACTACTGAGGTCTCTCTACTGTTACATTGCTATAAACTGACCAAATACGTTAGTAACTCACTGCAACTTGTACAGTGTAAATGTTTGTTCCTCTTTTTATCACTGATCTATATATGATAATTACACTTTCACCTAAAGTGCTATCAGTTAAGTGAAATACATACTATGATGTCCACTGGCCAAAATTGTGCTGGTTCCCCCTCCACATTTTTGAAGATTACAGTCCCATGTGCTCTGCTGCACACTGGAAAATGTAAGGGATTAAAATAGCCAAGGCCAGTGATTAAACTCCCTTCTGCTGCCTACAGTTTATGTCACTTGACTTAAATCCAAATTAACTTAAATCCAAATTAACTTTATTCAACATACTATATATGCAGCAGTAGTTCAACGATATGAAGCCTAAAGCCTAAAGTAGCACTCTCCAAACCAATTTAAAGAAAACCTATTGTGCTTGTGTCTGCTATATAGCTGTAATCTATGACACTTGTGGAGCATTATGTTATGAATAGCACATTTTAAATCACAATATTCATCTAAAACAACTTAATGAAAGAAACAAGTCAGCTGACTTCCGTGTTAGAAAACTGCGGTGTCCAGTGGTAGCTGATGTTGCCGTAAACCTAATCACAACAAAGAGTCGGCACCTCCGATGGACAGCTGCAGATCAAGCTAGCGAGCAGCAGATTTTTTTTTTTTTGTATCACCGATTAAGAAAATAAAATTGAAGAGTGAAGTGAGTAGAAAGCAGTGGGCATTGCCAGTGCTGGTGACAACAACTATAACATTGTTAAGAGCTCTAAAAGGTCTGTTTTGCATAATAGGTCTGATTTAAAAGATACAGTATGTATCCTGGAGGTGGCACATCGCCGATATAATTCCATGGAAATAGAGAGTGAAAACCATAATTCAGAACATTCCCCATGCAGATGAATATGATTTATGCCATACTGTGGAAGATTGTAGCCAATGGAACAACATTTCCATGGAAACAAGCAGCTGGAGGCCTTTCTTCAGGCCATGTAAGAGTCAGGTTTGTGGAGCTGAAAGCCTGCTCACTTTAAGAACGCATGTTTTTCAGTGCAATAAACACACTGAAAACTGGAAAAAAGGTTTTATTGCTTCTATTTATTAGCTAAAAAGTTACATACTGTGGCTTATAATACAAAGGCTGTTTATTGTTTGATCTTACTTTTAGCATCATTTATTGATTTTAAAGCTTATCTTGCTGTGTAGACTTACATGGTTCACTACATATCCTGCAAATACTTCTTACTTTGAACTCTAAATACGCAGTTGATAAGAAAAGATGCAATTGAATCGTTTAGTATTTCTCTCAATCTTCTGGGGCACTCACCCACCCAAGCCCCGCATCTTTATAGTCTGTGAACAAACTTTATCATTGATGCGCAGTTCTCAGTGTTTACAAGCTCCTTCCAAGGGGGCACTTCCAGCTCTGAGCCGGGATCCAAATATTTCAATTTTACAGCAACATAAGCAATTTGAACAGCACTTATTACCGCTCAGTGGCTTGTCTCTGTGTCCTATCAGTGAATATCCCCAATGCGGTGCCAGCGGGAGAGGAATGTGACTTGGATGTCCTTGGATGGGCTGTCTCGTACTCACCACAGGCTCTGAGCACTGTTTACAGGGCCCGAGCAGCCGGCTGAGTCCCCATAGGGCGCGCTCACCTTGTTACCCTTTTAATTAGTGGCAGCAGTTAATAGTGTGGGCCTCCTGCCTCCTCAGCACTCTGCTCCACTAAGAGAAAGGCCTCCGATCGATGGCTGCAGTCTGAGTAACAGCCCTGCAGAACACATGGGCTGTAGGGTGCCATTTTCTGTGATATCAAAGAACAGTGGGTTAATTGACTGTGCAGCTTACCTTGGAAATGTGAATGTGCTTATCACATAGTTCCACTGATTGGTGTTGATTGTAGGAACACTGCAACATGCTACAACTGTTACAATTAATAAAGCTTCAGTCATTATTTCTTTCCAACAAAGAATAGCAAAATCCCATATTGGCTTTTACTTTTTACTTGGTTAGGACATCACACACATATAAGGGCTGCACAGTTTTGAAAAAGAAAATAGATCTTTCTGACTACTGCTTAAAAAGGCACTTTGTAACTTTTCTGGTGGAGGGTCTGCCATCTTCTTGTGTTCATGAAGATGTTATTGCTTTGCCTTGAATATTCCACACTATGGCCATCACCTGTCAATCTTGCATTTGTTACATTATATGTAATATGAATTCTTACATGGGCTCTTCACAGATTGAATCTGTAACTTGGTCTGGTGGCAGGCAACCTTTTCTTGTCTCAAAGTAAAAAAGTCAATACAATAACGTAGCAAGCAAGTGGTGCGCTCCCCACTGGAACATAGTGTACTTTTTAAGATAAGGATTGAAATACAAACTGAACAACAAATTCAAAAGTTCTGTGTATATGAGAACACGCTATGTAGATTTTTATCAGGACATTCTATTAACTAAATAATTGCAGGCTTATTTAGTATTTGATAATTGTGACCAGTCAAATTGCCTTGTCATCAACAAGTTCCACTCTTTTTTTCTATTTGTATGTATGGCCCTGGCTGGAGTAAACAGACTTAACCTCACTGTGGAAAACTCCCCAAATCGCATAATGTTTCTGGGTTGCACTTTCCTATTTCTCTACAACATCCCCTTTCACAAATGAATGTAATCAAAAGACTGAGTGATTCTATTGTGCCTTATAAGCTTTCATGAGTCCCACACGCTCACCCTGTACTCATTTTCTTTGGTTGTTTTGATTTAAAGATGCAGTGAAAGTACTTAGCATTTAGATGACATGCTGGAGGAGAGGTGTGATGGATCAGCGCCTCGGACAGGCACAGCCTTAGACTAGGGGGGGCTCGAGCCGGGAGGGTGGGCAGCGGAATACCAAGTCACCGCAGAGGCCTGGCACAACTTGGAGAGGGGCTGCAGGGAATGCCAATGCTACGCCCAGACAGGCATGTCTCCAGTCAGCTCCTCTGATTGGCTGAACACACCATTAACTTCCTGATTATGATTAGCTTACTCATTATCTGCTCAAAAGTGACTCATTCACAATAATAAGAAGGCAAATGGCTGTTTTTCTCTGGTCAATTGGAAATAAATGTTCCTTTAAAGAAAGTCCAACACACTCTTGTCCAATGCCACACTGGTGCTGCTGCTCAGTTCATGGGCTAATTTCATTTGGTTGTGATGAAAAATAACAGGATTTTCATTCTACATCCTGACATTTTCAGTGGCTCCCTCAAAACGAATATAGACAAAGGCACCAGAAGTGTTGTAATGTCATATAAGAAATGTGTTCTGGCCCAAGAAATCCAGCACACCCCTATCCAAGTACAGTTTGTGTCAATTAAACAATTGAACATAAAAAACATATACAGTGTGTGCAGCCTGTTAGAAATATATAATATATAATGCTTTAGTGTCCCACCTGCAGTTTTCTCAGCTACTAGCTATAGGCATTCGCCCCCAGGATAACTCTCTTGGCTCCCTTCAATTTTGAGAGCACCAGCCTCCCTCTCCTTGTTTGTCCTTCAAACGACTTCTTCAAGTTTGGCCAGAATTCAACTTGAGTTTGGTTCAGATTCAGGCTTGAGCAGAGAACATAAACTTCGTATAGGATAACAAATTAAAAATAAGTCTAAAAGTAGCAAGAAAATTTACAGCTTCAAAAACAGCTCCAGAATGTAAAATTCAGAATGTAAGAAACAAGTACTCTTAAAGAATGAGGCTGATAACTTGTGAGGGAGCTGAACCATACTGTATAAATGTGTGAACAGATGTAGAGCTAAAGAAGAAATCCGAGGCTTTCCTCTGTACAAAAGTCCTTTATTAATAATACATAGACTGGCCTACATAGTTCGACAATAAGGGTCTTTGTCAGGGCTTAGATGTACGATAAAAACACCGGGGGACTCCCTTTAAAAATGGTTGCGGGGGTCATTTGATTATGTGAACCTATACATTAAAAACACCATACTGCAATAAAAACTCAGTGAAGACCGTAGGCATACATGACTACAAGTTACATGATGGCAATAAAAAATATTTTAAAAAAAAGGTAACACTTTAAAAATAAAAATATTTACACTGGACTTATTACGCTGGAAAGTCCTGAATGTTACCATAGCTATTAACGATGCAAAATAAAAAATATTCTGATTTTTTAAAAGTGTCAAAAGTCTCGAAAATGATGCCTCTGAACAAGAAACTATCATCCATGAATAAAACTAAGCTATAAAAGCACCAACTGACCAAAGAAATCCAAAGTCTACGCTTTCAGCAAAACACAGTGTAACCCAATGTAACCTTCCACTCTTAACAGCATCAGTGATAAAATATCTATCTGTGCGGCGCTTCAGATAAAATAACGCTCTGGTCTCCCCGTCGTTATTGCGAATGATGAGGAGGCCATTACTGGCTCGTATATTCTGTCATTGTGGCGAGGCTAGCAGTGTCCTCAGAGGTCATAAAAACCAGTGTAGAACAAAATAACCTTGAGCTTCCGTGCGCTGGCCGTTGATATAATTGGAGGAACACGCCATCTGTGTCTTTAAACAGACATATGCTGCTGTGCGTCCAAGGCCAGTGCGTTCGGGGAGGCTGAGGGAACATGAGTGAGTGAAGCCTGACCCGCCATGTTGACCTTCTACATTCTTGTTCTTGTCTTTTACAGCCTTTGCCCAAGGAGCCGTCGTAAGGAGCAGAGAACACAGACTTGATGTAAGTTAATGATGTAGCTGCATGCTTTGATCTGTATTCTACTCCAGTGTGTAAAGATAGTAATTTATATGTGTGAGTTTCTGATTTGAAGGATTTGCCATAGCAATAATTAATTTATTTCATATCAAAATCTTATCTTTTGAATAGGAAAAGGTCCTCCCAAAATTCTTCAAATCAGGAAGGAATCAGTTGTATGACACCCATGACTATAATGCTGTGTTCATGTGGAACTAGGGAAAATGCTTTTTCTGAGTTGAAAAACGCACATGAACACTCGCACAAGTCGGAAAAACGAGCAGCCTGACTCTCACACCTGGCGTCACCTGCTGTGTAAAGATGGACGAAATTCAGCTGATTTTTCAGTTTATCTTAAGCTGTTTGAGTGAACATAATATTTAGGGCTTTACTGTCAGTTATCCATAGCACTAGAGCGACAGATTTGTGGAAAGATCCGACACTAACTGCAGATGTACTCTGCTTCTCAAGCTTCTCAGGTCTGCTTAATGGTAGTTAAGCTTTTGAGAATGCTAACAACAAGAAATCTTACAGGCTGGTGCTATTAAATGCTGTTAATAAGCAAATTCGATGATTTTATTATTGGTTACATCAAAATCCTGACTTTCCGGGATAAAAGAACGCAAACAAGTTAGAACTGCAATATTTCATCTCGGATCCTGAGTTCTCGAGGGCCTCATGAATGCAGCATAAAGCACAGCAGTACCCTTAAAAGCGCTGTGCCAGATTTTTTTTCATGTAGTAATATATATTGTAAAAGCAGCTCTTCAAAATGAGACCACTTTGCTCTGTCTGCATGTAAGTATAAAATCACCACCGATCACAAACACGTAGAAGCTAACAGTGGCATGGCACGCAAACTCTGCTTTGTCGTAAATAATGTTGATGCTGGGAATGTATTAAGGAAGTGAGGAATAAGTTGGGACTTTAGCAGTTTGAAATGATGGAGCTCATTTTGTTACATTTTTAAGATGATGGAATAGTGAGTTCAGCACCTTTAAAAACTTTGATGCAATAAATCTAAGTAGTAGTAGTTTAGTTTTCTTATATTTTTATAAGAATTTAAAAATATGCAGTGCGTAATAGGGTGTGATTGACGCATCCTCCAAATAAGTTGTCTGAACAGGCGAATAAATGTCTGAAATCATCAAACTTACTCTACGAGAAATGTATATTGAAAACGAGACTTTATTGCATTTGAAAGCTACACCTTGGTTGTACACTCGAGTGGCGCTGCAGACTGATTTGAGCTGCAATTGCTTTAGCGGTGCCACCATTTGCATGATTTGATTGCCAGCCTCGCGGCCCACTCCGGCACATCAGTATTCACCCGGACCATTAAAAGTTCCAATATGCTTTCCAACTCCTGGCACGCTTACTCTACTTCCCGAAACATTTGTGTTCTTCTCCAACAAAACTGCAGCAAATCTACTCAAAGATCGAAGTGAATTCGTGCTCGGCAACATGACGGAGTGTCGGTGGAGTTTTTATACCCCGCACAGCCAGCCGCGTCCCAGAATCTGCATGCTTTACGTCTCACAGCCAATATTTTTCAAGATTGATTCTCACTCTTCCACTGAAAAAACAAAATGAATCATGCACAATTATCAAGGACAGAGAGAAAAGGGGGAATCGGGGCCGCCATAAATATTTATTTGCCAGCCTGGGGAATTTGTGCAGTCCTATGTGGATTTGCCAACTCATATTTATGTGTCTAAATGATTTATATATAGCAGACCTAGGTGTCAAATGTGTCCAGTGTCACCCCCAATCGCTTATAGATGAGCATTTATGGATTCATTCATATAACATATTCATGACAGGCAGCTATTATCATTCTAATGGGTTTTTCGCTGAAATGATTGGCAGAATTAAGTCATTAACTGCAATTCCACAGTGGGCTGCCAGAACTAAGGACATTTCTGAGTCGGCTTTTATAAGGTTTTACAAAGCTTTCTCTGCCAAGTTTTGAAAAGCTGAAAACTGTCAGAGCCTGGTTTCAAAAGCAGTTGTGTTTTAACAAATTGGGTCTTTATGGTATTTTTGTTTTTCAAAGGGAATTTGTAAAGTGTTTACTACAGCAAAAGGAGAAATAGGAAGCGCTCATTATCTTATAGTAAAGCACTGCTCAAGTACACTTTTGTTATTAGGTGCTAACTTACCAAAAGCACTGAATGCAATTTTTAGCTAAGTGGAGGAAGAATAATATTTGTAAAGACTCAAAGACCATTTCTGCACTGTTTAACTTATGTGATTAAAAGTTTGCTCTACCGCCCTGGGTTTAATATAGGCAAAAGCAAAGCAATACAAATGTATTGAAAGGTGAGTATTTTGGGGACCATTAAGAAATGCTGGAAAAGGATGAATTATCATGCCTTTGCGGAATAATTAAAAATTGGTTCATAAATAATTCTTTTTGGGTGACACAGCAATTAGATCCCACATTTAATCCATAGACTTCAATTTACTCCATTAAAGAAGACATATTATGTTTTTATCTGCTGTATACTGTGATACCTGGGGATGATAATGTTATAATTTGGACATTTTAATTCGCCATATTGACCTAAAATGACTTAATAAAAGGAACAAGTCCGCTGATTTCTGCTTAGAAAACCGCAGTGCCCAATGGGAGCCGACGTTGCCATAAATGTTATCACAACAAAGAGCTGCAGCTGTCGGCACCTCCTAGAGCTGCACATCACATGACCAAGTAGCGCTTTTTTTTTTTTTCATTTGTACCTAAATGACTATGGAATGATGCAGATTCTTATGTGTATCACCAATTAATGTAACAGTGACAATGAGAGTGGATGAATACACGAGCAACTTTGAGAGGGGAAATGAGAAGGGAAACAACTGTAACATGGCTAAAACCTCTGAGAAGTTGTTTTTGAATAACAGGTCTGCTTTAAACTAAAACATGCACAGTAGCCTGATCTTCCAGCTCTTGACTGAACTAATAGCTTATCTGGAAATCTGGGCCTTTGGGTGCTGTGCTGTGGTTGCCCATTGATTCTGACAGGTTGCTCTGAAGCACTGGTGAAATGATAAGTCAAATGGGCTAACATACTTATTTTCTAAGTTGAACAAGATCAAGGTCTACTTCATTCATGTAAATAAATAAAGCTCCTATATGGCCATGCTCATGTGAGCTGTTATTGCTAACTACTTTTGAACGCTGAGTTGTGGTTCTTAGTATGGCATTTAATACAAAAAGAGTAAAATAAAATTAATCACTATGTCACCGGCCCTCATTTTTCATGATTCTGAAACCCATGGATAGACACTGGTCGTACATGGCCTAATTCAAGTTGCACATTATTGTTGACAATTGTCAGCTTCCAAACATTGAACTGACTTCAATCATGCATCTGTATTTTATTTTATTTATTTTCAAAGTAACATAATCATAGATAAATAATAGATGAGCTGAATATTTGCTTAAGCTCATAATTACAGCAAACATTATATGCACTTGTACTGTAATAAAACAACATTATGTTTCTTGGCTTTAGGCTATGCAATATTCAGTAGCTGCTTAAATTGTGGAAATTAAAAGCATTAATAGAAAGTGTAATGTAAACAGGGAAAGCTATGAGGCTCAAAGTGGTGCTAAATTCATATACATTCTGCTTTATTTATAAGTCTGCTAATGCACTTGGGTATTAGCGACTTAAATCACAGATTCTTATATAGTTTACATTTAAATTGAATTTTAATTATTGATGAAGTTAAACGTTTCATTACCAACTTCTCCTGTACATTGACTTTAAAGCTTAAGCGTTATTAACTCTGCAGTCATGTTTTCACTTTGTGCCACATACGTACTGCATCTGTCATTAGCTAAATGATTCAATTAGCACATGCTTTGCATAATGAGTGGAATTATGAATCATTGCAAACCATCTGTCTCACCAGAATGTTAGATACACCACGGTGTTTATTGAGGGTGCTTTTGGCTTATATACTTGAAAGGTTTTTAGACAAGTCATCCAAGTCATGTTTTCTAAATAAGAAGGAGATTTTGTCGGCAGTTTCTGCCTCATTTCTCTTTCCTATGAAAAAGTAAATCTCTTTTTGTTACTATGTTCTGCTTGCCTGGGATCCCAATACACACGTATTAATTTATGAAGATGTGAGTCTGGTCACTGGTGCATCTCCCCAAGCTTAGAGAGGCGTGACTGACAGGTGGATCAGCCAATCAGGGGCACATAAGGGAAACAAAGGGACAAAAATATCACAGGGGACTAAAAAAGATTTTGGATTTCTGCAGAATCTATGAGTGAAGCACTAAACTGCTAATCTGACCTGAGAAAAATGTGATTTTATTCAAAATGATGGGTGACCAATGAGCTCCTTCAGTTCATATATGTCACTGAAATAAACCAATCTGATTGCATAGACATGTTTGAGCCTGGCTTTTGAGCCACAGAGAGATGTCCTCTGTATAAAAAATACCAGGAGAATATTCTACAGGTAATATCATTCAAACTTAATTTGTGTGGATTTTATCAAGACGGATTGGCATAAGATATTTCTTACACTAAAAACAGTTTGTCAATTGAAAACACTGCATTACAAAGAGAACATTTTAAGTTTCATCTGTCTTTTTTTAATGGCATCTTATTTTGCGACAGAACTGTTTATTTGAAAACAGATATAATTGCAGCCTCACAAACTAACATAAGAAACACGATTGTGTTTCTTGTCCAATAGTTTTTATTCCCCACTCCTTCTATTTAATGAAAGTGTCTGTTTTGTGATATAAAAGAGGAATTGTGTAAGGATTTATGCAACGTCTTTTTTAAAACTGTTATGTAGGAATGGACTTATCATCGTCCACTCACCAATTATACCCAGCAACTCAAGAAAGCTGTTCACTTATCTGTATTCCGCCCCCTGACAGATGCCATAGTAACCATATAATCAGCTGGATTCAGTTCACCTGTCACACCTGTCAGCGGTCATTTCTGTCTCAAAAGAAAATCTCAATATAACTCTGAGCAATTTAACAACCATACATACTAAGTGGAAGTAGTGTGGAGAGTGGGAGGCAATCAGTCAAATACAGTATACACTTTAATTCAATTATATGCACACATTTGGATGAACCATAAAGTAAAGTCTTAAGTTTAATTATTTCATCTTATAAGATTGTTCGGTGTCACTTTACACGATACACAACGTGAGGAATTAAGATGTATGGCAACACACAGGCGATGGTGCTGATCATGGTTTGACTGAACAAATATCAGGCTCCTGACTCCATGTGATAACGTCCCCGTAATAGCTGAGGTCAGCACTACAGGCACGTGCTGTTTCTGCATTTGTAAAAGTTATAAAGGGAAAAAAGGGAGAGATGGTCCTGTTCACAGTGGTGCTCTTCTGCTGTTACTGAGGATCATTTGTGTTTACTGTTTCCCCACAAAGATTAATCACATACTCAACGAGAGGATGGCTCAGTCTGCGATTCAAAATATCAGACACTTGATATCAGTCGCAGCTCGTTTTTGATCTTGCAATATGGACGTTTGTGGAAGTTTGATTTTTGTCCCAAGCTTAGACCACAGAATAAAAATCACTAATATTTGTGTACAATGTGTGAAACTAATTATATAGTGCATATGTAGAAAAAGCAAATTTAATGTTTTTTGTTTGTTTTCTCCCCCCACAGATCCATCAAGCTTCATAGATCCAACCTGGACAGCGAGCACCAACTGTCATTTGTTTCTAAGGAACTCCACACCCGGCCTGTCCCCGGTTTGACCTTTGACCCTGACAGTGCTCTTTTAAACTGCTTCTATTTCAGCTGCTCTTTCTCTCCTCTGGACATTTGACAAAACTGTGAAAAGTCCCAAAGGAGCAACATCAACACCCAGTTGTCACGCAGCCCTCACCCAGTCCACACCCTCTCGCAACACCATGACACAGCAGTCCCTGGGAGCGGCCTCATAAACACACCCGGAATATATTTGTCTTCATTCTTTTTGTCAGTGGCCATTACGACTCGAGGCAACAGTTCCGTGGAGAGATTTCGACTTGTGAAAAGGTCGTTGAAAAGTCACTGTATCTTCTTTACTACCATCACCAATCGCGGCCCAGGGTTATGTTCCAGCAACTTTCTTTAATGATGGTTAAACTTTATGGAGGTCAAGCTGGGAGAACATTGGACTATGGCTTTGGTTATTCTAAGAAACTTTGATGAAATGCATGGGAGTTTATGAAAATGAACAGAACGGGATGGTTGTTAAGAGACAATGTGGATGTTTGGGATATTTTGCGTCTAAGTTATGTTTTGTATGTGGTGCAAATTTAGATGTAGATGAGTGTTTTCTCCTGTTGTCCACAGCACTGAGAGGTAGATGGGAACTCTGGTTTGTTATAATTGTCTAAGGTTGTAGTCAGAATAAACATTAAAGGGGCACATCATACATATTCTTTTAAGTTTCAAGTGTTATTTTAAAGGAGGCGTATAATGCCAAATCTACTTTTATTGACTTTTAAAGGGCCTGTACCTGATTTTAATTTATTCCTGTCAAGATGCAATATCTTTACATCGTGCATTGTATGGTAGCAGCTGTTAAATAACAAATATAGAGTGTAAAATATAATCTATTCATTTTATGTGGCATTTTTTCGGGTAAAAAATAGTACAGAAGCTACTGACAGGGTCACCTTTTTTTCATCCAATCAGGCACAGCTTCAGTAAGAATCATGAGAAATCAACTGTCTGATGCTATTCCAGACACTTGAATCTCTGTCCTGGTGTATTTTCAAGATAAAATAGTATCTAATAACCAGAGATTGGAGAACTATAAGGAACCAGCTGCCTGATACTATCTCAGTCAGTGTGAAGGTGCAAAATCACTGCAGCAGAAAGGACTAAGTGAGCGTGGCTAGCAGTTCAAACTAAATATGTTCCTAACTCATGGTTCGAAATCAGGTACAGGCCCTTTAATTATTAGATTTCTGTTTCTTAATCATTTGTCCTTTCAGCCATTTCTCAGTAATAAAAGCACCATAAATGAAAATCTACTGCTTGCTAGAGTGAAATGCTACCATAAACAGAAGGGGCTATAGAGCAGAGAATCTGTTCTGCAGGTTTGAACAGGAAGTCAATGGACCTGTTTCTATTATAGTCATTTTAAATAAACATTGTGGTTTACCAGCATTATATGTCTTCTTTAAAGTCCATATTTATATTTTAAAGTTCTTGTTCCTCTCAATGACTTATATTTTTACAGAACACGTCATTGTCCAGTCTAATATCCAGTTCGTTTCAGATTGACGATATTTAAATTTCGTTGACGTGCATACTAACATATTGCCTGTTGGACCCTTAATTAGAGTATTTGGCTGGTGATGAAATATGAAATTAACATCCAGTGATTAAAGTCCACTGTTGTAACAAAGCCAACTCGTTCATAACCCTTTATCGCTCATACTTTGCCCTTTACATCCCCACATTGTTATTCGGACTACAGCCTGTCCTGCTCTAACCCAGTGTGAATGCTGAGCACATGTTGTCCATGAGTGAGAGTGCACTTCAGAGATACACTGTGAAATACCCATACTCCGTTCTCTTGTATATTTTCTGGATCATGCCCAAACCACACCTGAACATCTGGCACATGGACCTCTAACTCCAGATGTTTGGATCTTCACTGATGAACCTTGGTTTGCCTTTCTTTCAGTTCTCCTGTTTGCGAATATTTATATTGGGAGAATTATGGGGGGATCTACAGTATATCAATCAGTTCAATTATGTAATTAGTATCAAATCATGTGTCATTAAATGTGTTTGGGAATCCTTGTGTACAAAGACCGGTTCTATTTTGTGTTAGTGGTGGAAAATCATCATCTCTCATTTCAGAAAATATTACATGAATTGAATTTGTTTGATCCCCAATGGTAGGAAATAAAAAATATAGTTTTGTGGTTTATATTTGTTTGTGCCAAAGCAATATATCAGTCTGGGTTGGATGTTAGATACAAGAACCAGCATAGCTAACGTTAGGGCTGGACGATTTGGGAAAAATAACTTCAATCAATCAATTCTGACAAACATTGCGAATGTGATTAGATTTATCCTTTATGTTTAAATCAGGGGTGTCAAACTCAAATTCATAGGGGGCCAAAATTAAAAACTGACTAAGTCGCGGGCCAAACTAAATATTTATTGAAAAATTTCAACGACATCTGCGTGTTTGTCAGAAGGGGTGGATTAAATTTGAGTGAGGCGACAGTTAGCAGATGCTAATGAGTGTCAAAACAAGTGGTGGGGGCTGGCGCCAACACATCTGCAAAGCATTCTGGGATTCATAGTATTAGAGGTGCCCTATACTAGTGCTACAGCCAGTGGTCCAGCTCTAATACATATTTGATATAATCTCGTGGGCCAAATATAATTATATCAAGGGCCAAATTTGGCCCGCGGGCCTGAGTTTGACATGTCTGGTTTAAATAATGGTAAAATAGCTTTTCCACCATCAAAGAACCACTCGCCCATTCACACACACATTCATACAGCAGTGCACACAGAGACGGGTCGAGGGGGGCTAAGTGTCTTGTCCAAGGACACAACGATAGCGTTCATCTGTGGAAGCTGGAATCACACTGCCAACCTGTGAGCCAGTGGATCAGACTGCCAAACTACCAACAAAACTACAAATACTAAGAGTTAATACAAGAATCACATTTCAGAGTATGTTTTGTACAGATACAAACTACTGGGTTAGCTGTCTTTATGCAGAATAAGGAGATTTTGTTGCCTGTAGAGGACATTATGGTACTTTAAAAATGGCAGCTTTTGCAATTTGCTAACCGAGTTCATTCAAATTTAAATTTTGATTCAGTTGTGATTAATCATGCAAGCCTAGCTATTATCTCAGAAAAACACCCACTGTAAATTGTCATGAAAGAGTTTTTTTAACCTGTGGGCTTTGAGTGATAAATGGGTGCAGTTGGGAATTATATTTCTGAAACCTAAACCTTGACAATAGCCCCAATGTTTGGATAATGACTGTTTATCACTGAAGTTAGTCAAATGATTTATTGGTTGTGTGGCATTTTATAAGTCGCTATCCCAAAAAAATGAATAAGATTACTGAATATAAACTGAACCAGGAGGCAGTGTTCAGGGGTTATGTTCACATGTATCCATTTCCTCTCTAAATATACAACATGTCTCTATGCTAATGTATGCATGTGAGGATGTAAGGAGAACACAGACTCCCAGGAGCTTGTCCGTGTTTCTATTGTGTTTTCCAGGTCAACAGACAAACAGCAGAAACAGAAAACACCTATTTCCACCTGAACCCAGCGCTTTGATTCGACACAGAATTTAAAGCACACTTGGTTTCCACTATTGCGTTCTTTTGATTCACGTCTGGACAGGCAGCCTCTCCCAAATGAGAAGTGGAACATCAAACAGGAGGCCATCTTGTGATCCGTAAATCTGTCTGGAAGCATTAGTGAGTACACAGCGCACCTGGAAGTATCTATATATAGTTAAATGAATGAAAGCTCCGACTAACCATGGGTTGAGTTTTGTAGTACAGATAAAAGGCTCCATGCTGAGGCTGTGCCCGGAAATTGGATACAAAGTAAATGCCTCTTGTGCTGCGACATGTTGAAATTAATATTTGATGAGATTTTATTCCTTTGACACTGGACTTGTTTTTAGAAGTTGCATTCGAGCGCACAAACCACTGCCCAATTATTTTAATATACTACAAAATGTATTGTGACAGAAGGGATGTTTTTCCCTCTTGGACACTAAATTAAAAGAAGTAAAAGAGGGTCTGAAATCAACTCTCACAACAGTCACCAAATCACTGACTAAAGGATTTTGCTTCTTTGTAGAAATTGATTTAATTTTGAAATTAATATCTCAAATATGAAGGAGCATAGCTGAGCCGAAGGATTTAGGAGGATTATCTCAACTCTAATTTATATTTCAACAAGGGGCAGAGTACAACTATATCACTTCGTCTCTAATGACAATACTAAGTTTATAAAAATAAAGCTTATTAGGAGTGTGAATCTTTAACTCTCTGGCGTTTTGATTTCAATTATTGTGGTCAGACTTTAAGCTATTTTCGATTCTAAAACAATTCTAAATTCAATTCTGAAGCTTTTTTTTTTTTCATTCAAAAACAAATAACATTTATTTTACACATTTCACTGTTGTAACAATCTTTTCTGTAAACTGTACATCCATACAAAACAGAATTGTTCCTAGATCAGACTCTGAGAGAAGGTACCTGTACCTGTATGTATTTATATTCATTACATTATTAGTTCTTAATTCAATAAGAATTATAGATCTACTCAGTCATTATCCAGGCCCAGTTAATTCCATAGTGCAGTTTTTAAACTTAAATACATGGGCCTTTTTGTCACAAAGCTGTAGTTTGTGCATTGGATTTCCTTCGCTGCTAAAAACACCACGGCAAAGCCAACCATGGAGCTGTAGTGTCCTGCTCTCGTCTCGCTTGTCTCTCTTGTCTCTCTTGTCTCAGGGCGGCCTCACAGAAGTCTCGTCCTCTGTGTGTGCGCTGTGTGCATGTGTGTGTCAGTGCTGTGTGTATGTGAGAGAGCCCAGAGGCAGACGATGCTTTAAACCCACTAGATCAGACATGGGCAAACTGCGGCCCGGGGTCCACACACGGCCCTTTGGTCTTATTAATCCAGCTCACCGAATGTGAACAAATTATATTAAAATAGCTAACAGTAAACCGTGTCAACCTTTTTCTACCGTGTGTATTTAACTGAAATTTAATACATTCATTATTAATTTAATTAATGCATTTGTACAATGAGCCTTGCATATTCATGCTTTGCTACATGTTACAGGCCAAATCTCTGATGTAATATATACATATATACATATAACCTGGCTGGGCCCCTCTGTCAAATTCTAAAACCCACTGTGGCCCGTATGTCAAAAAGTTTGCCCAGTGCTGCACTAGAACAACACCAGCTTGAATGAAGTTATGGCACAACACGTGTTTTTCAACACTTTTAACACAGGCACAGGCTGTTCCCAGTTTACTGACGCAGAGAAACACGTTTGAACTCCACACAGGGAAGGTCATTTTAAGGGAGGCATTTTATTGTGACGGAAACATTGTTATTAACGTCATTTTAAAATAGATTTTTTGGAATTTTGAATTGATCCACAACCGTTAAGACAGGGAATCGCGATTCTTTTAAAAATCTATTTTTTCAACAGCCCTAATGCTTCTAGGCCTGCTCTTGTGTGAATGTGATGGTATTTGTGCTCTTTTATATCTCGTGACTCTTTGAATGCCTCTCGGCGCTGTATTCCAGTGCTCCACTCCTACTCACTCTGAGCTGCAGCTTCTTTCTCTTCTCCACAGACTTAAGGTGCTCATTAGAGCAATGTGGTTTTAAAATAAACAAAAGATCATTCTCAGATTAGCTGCAGGGGAGCCACTATAATTGAAAATGGTGTAAACTAAAATAAAACATTTAAAATTCTAATTAAATCTAGAAAGACTGTAGATACACTCTTATGCAGTAGTATGGTACAAGACAATACAAGAGGGACAACAATTTCTTTATACCCATGTTCTTGTTGCATGTCCAATGATACACATGAAGGACTGCACACAGACAGAGCGCAGACCACAAAACATTCTTCATGCTTACAAAATGTGAATCATAACACAATTCCTGTTCGTTAAGCCTGTAGCATATACCTTGTTAAGAATTATTTAATGTAAAATACTTCATGGTCTCATCTGCTTGATAGATTTCGGATAACTTAGCTCAGACATTCCTGGGTGCATGTCAAAACAAGTGCCCTAGAACAGAGCTGAGAGTCCGCCTGCTCTTTTGCACTGGTCACAGATAAGAACCCTTGTGAGTTCGTCTGTGTCGCTCTTCACTGCAGCAGACTGTGATATCACACATGCATGTGCACACACGCACACACAGGACACATGCTTCTGCTGTGTGTATACAGGTCTGGAGCCCACAGCTGCTGCTCTGCCTATCTGGGCCAGCTTGTAATTGTTAGCGCCGCTGCCGCCGCCTCGTCATTAGCTTGAGAGATGGTTGAACAGATCTGGTGCGACAGAAGCACCTCTGATCCCCTCAACTTGTTTTGACGTGCAGGTGTCTGAGCAGCAGCTGACAACACAGGAGAGCACACAGAGCACACAGGAGAGCACAGAGCACACACAGCACACAGAGCACACAGGAGGTAAGACAGGCAATCACAATATATTATGTATGTGGTTAAATGATGCAGTGTCTTTTAAGGAGTCTTTTGTAAACAAACTGAGCTGCATGAGTTTGACAATCTAGGTTAGGCAGACTGGCTCAAGTGGTTAGTTCCCTGTTCTGTTCTGCAGGGTACTTATCTGATCACGACTAACAGGCACTGTGCTTGAAAATAAACAAACATTTTTTTAAAATTTGCAGTGGTTTAAAGTTACTCCTCATTTACCTTATGCATTCCGATATATTTACTGCAGTGAGTTTATAAGCACTTTTCACAACTTTCAGAGCCCAGAGGAGAGTTTTGCTGTGATGGTAAAGCTAACAACTAGCATGCTAATATGCACTTCCTGATTATCGAACAATAAAATGGTTTCTAATCAGATACAGACCATACACAGTGGACTTATTTTCACCTCAAGCGCTGCTTATACAATATATCTGTACTGGGCAAATTTTGCTCAAATACAAAAAGTGGACACAATCACTTTTAAGTTTGACAGACTTCAGAGGTTTCCAGAGTCCCAGTCCAGATGATTTTAGGACTTCACAGCACTTACAGTGTAATTGGACAGTAAAATAGTCAGTTGTAGTTCTACATAAAAGGCAGTTAACATCATTGTGCTCACCAACTGACTCTGCTTATGGTGTTCCAGGGGATGACAGCTCTTCACTGCCTACAACTACACTCACAATGTGGTAGGACCTTCAATTTACACACCATATATATCTTGCAAGTTCAAATAAGTACTTATTGCATCATTAAAGATGTGAGAAGCATCTTTTTCCCAGAGATTTTTTTTTTTTTTTTGTTAACCTCTGTTTCCTTAAGTAGTAAAAAACATGGAGGTGATCTCTTCAAGTGTCTGTCTTTATGGCATCTTGCTAGCTAAACATGGTCCCTAGCGTGTCATCACTGGAGACTCATTAGCACAGTGCTAAGGTAATGGGTCAGTAAATGGATTTTTATGTGGGCATAAATGCTAATTTGCTACACTGCGGTGCCGGTCAATGGACTTGTGCTGAGATCTAAGCCTCATGGGCGCATTTGAGTCTTATTAGCTTCACCCCTTTTGGCTCCTTCGGACGGGTGGTGATATTGAATCAAAGAGCACTAACAATATCATGGTTTTATTGAAAATGCACAAATGTCCAGCAAGTGAACCCAATGACAAAAGTCATTATATAGCCTATTCTTCTTTTCCGTTTTTACCTGCTTAGTATAGTACTGGCACAGAGTCTAACTTTACTCTTTACTCAGACACTGGGACTTAAACTAATTTGCATTGGCACACTGTGCCCTTGGGACCTAGACCTCCAGACCCTCACAAATACAGCTATCACTAAAGATGCCAAAGTGACCACACACACAGCCTCAACCCCTGCACACACCTGCAGAGGGGAACATGAGGCAGGGCTAACTGCACACACCTGCACAGGGAACATGAGGCAGGGCTAACTGTACACACCTGCAGAGGGGAACATGAGGCAGGGCTAACTGCACACACCTGCACAGGGAACATGAGGCAGGGCTAACTGCACACACCTGCAGAGGGGAACATGAGGCAGGGCTAACTGTACACACCTGCAGAAGGGAGTGTGAGGCTAACTGAATACACAAGAACCGACCAGTTTTCAGTGCATGTGGAACATAAGTCGTACTGAATATCCACGATCTCTTGTCTACTGTGATATCACCAAAAAGGCGTAGACAGGACTAAACCAGTGCACTAGGGCTGGTTTCTGATTCCTAATGCTCTCTGATTCAGTGCTGGTCTGTGTTAACACCAGGGCCCTCTGCTTGCTGTCTGCAGGCCAAGAGAATGAGTGAGCAGCCTCAGAAAACAACACCAAATCTGATTGGACACTGCGGGACATTACTTCTACTTATTTTGTAAAATGTTTAATAGAAATATAACCTTAACATTACGATTTTCTTCACATATTTAGTGCAATTTAATAATATTTATAATATTAAATTTAGGGATGGGACGACATTAAAATTATTGATTATCGTGACCAAAATAATCGTGATTAACGATATTATCGTCATAATCATTAATTTGTCAACGTTCTGACGGTTCGGGCCTACTTTACAACTCTACAGGAATGTACATGTACTTCTATGTCACCCACGCAAACAATCCACACATCAAATGAAAGCTACAGCACTCCTTTTTTCGTATATGCAAACAATTTTCACCTGGAATCACCACAGTGCTGACAGGAAAGACATTTTTACAGAAAAGGCAAAAATACGGATGTGGACTTAACTCACCTTTGAGGCTCTGATTCTGTCAAACATCAACATATTCCCCAAAGTTAGTCTCATTCGTTCCTACAGGTCCAGAGAATATAATCCACTGAAGAAATCATGTCCACAAAATAAATTAGATCCTCCATGTCGAAACTGCAGCAGGAAAGTATTCCACACGTGAAATCTGGTCCGTCACTTTTTTGCATTTCTGTGGTCGATTTTTTGGTCGACAGCACCGACTTTCTTCCTCACTGCTGAACACACGTGTTAGCTTCTGATTGACACCAGTGTTGTCCAATAAGGTGGAGGTTGTGTCACTGGAGCCACAAACAGCGAATCAGGGCTACATGTGACTGAAAGTTTACGCCCCACTCTCCCCCGTGTAGAATCAACCAATCACATCACACACGTTTAGTGACGTTTTCTCCTCACAGCCAATGAGCAGCGAGCACGTGTGTGACATGCCGAGATTTTCTGTTAACAGACGTAAACGAAGTGTGCGTGATGCGCACACATTCTAGGCGCTGTTGTTTTGCTTCTAAACATGATGATGGCCGTGTCTCAATTCACCAAAAATTCACCAAAGTGCTCTTAAATGCGCTGTTCGAACGGTGCATTTAAGTCGGGCGGGTACTTCGACCCGCACTTCGAACAGTACATCGAACGGTGCATGTGACGAATTGGGACACGGCAGATGAAACGGACAAAACAAAGGAAGTACGTGATCGAGGACACTGTGGATGTTTGTACAAGTTAAACTAGAGGCATCTCTGACCCGGAGCAGTTCGTGTCAAATAGTGAAGATGACTGTGGACTCAGGAGGAGAGGAGCTTATGTTTTGATGGATTGGATGCTGTTCTCGATGGTAAGCGTGGTTTATTCTGCTATTGACACGATTGTAGGTAAATATATATTGTGTGTGTGTCTGTAAAATGCTGTTTAGCTAATTACACACAACACAATCTACATTAAATAGTTTATGTCACTTACGATGAATATTTTCAGCTCAAGTTTGTCAAACAATGCAGGATGTTTGTCTCGAAAATGCGCGTGCAAGTTAATCGTGTTTTGCCCTCGGACCCGCAACTTTTTTTCGGCAGACTCTGCACTAGAACAGGCACAGATGCAACAAGTGTCATAGCTGTGACAGAGGCCCCCCCTTGTGACCAAACACCAAAACTAGCATCTAAACGTTGTATTGAAACCAGAAACATGAGGCAGTCTGGTGCCGTAAAGGTGCCGTGATGATCACGATTATTAAAAAATGCCACGAACGATTAATCGTGGACCTTTTAATAGCGATTAACGATATTATCGTATGTCGTCTCATCCCTAAATAATGTTTGACCTAGAAGTCCCTGATGGTTCCCCTCTGCCAGTTTGTTAACTAGACACAAAAAAGTTCTAAAAATGATAATTTCAATTTCATGTTGAGTCATTATATCTCACAACAAGAAGATTCTGGGTTTGATTCTCACACTCTGCCCTTCTGTACATATAATGTCATCTAGACTCTATATGCTTGAATGCTTTTCACAATTTTATGGTTCTTTCGTCAACCCAGACACACACAAAAACGTAATTATATAAGTGTCAAAACCAGGATTATGGTTTCAGATCTGAGTTATTTTTGCTATACTGCTGACATGTGTCTTGTCTTTATGCGTTAGGGCTGAACGATATAAGAAAAATATCTACTTGCAATTTTTCTGACAAGCTTTATGATTGTGGTTAGACTTGTGATTTGTTTTAATAATAGAACTGTTCAAAGTTCACATTTTAAACACCTCCAGGAGAAGTGACACTGAAATGACAAACTAATACACGAATCACATTTCAGTACATGTTTGTACAGATCTAAACTACAGGGTTAGCAGGTTTTAGACAGATTTTATTTCTTTTTTTTTTGTTATTTGCGGAGGCAACTATGGTACTAAAAATGCAGTTGTTGTCATTTGCAAATAGCGTACTTTCAGATTGAGATTTCGATTTGAGTTGGATTCATCTTGCAGCTCTATTATGCTGATAATAATGTTTACTCCATCTCTTCGAAAGTGTGCATTTTGCTAAATCCTACTTGACTCCATTCATCCTTTTTTGTGCAACAGAGGAAGTGTTAAATGAGCACAGTCTTATCTGCCGACAGTTGTCATTCACTCAGCCCTATAGCGTCCGTCTGCCTTGAGTAGCTTATTCATTTTGACAGATTTCATGCCGGCTCCACCTGTCTGTACGCTAGCTAACTCACCATCTCGAAGCATGCTGATTGACATGTCATTCCCAACTGTGACTCATTCTTTTCCGAGCAGCGGTAGACATCTGCACCTCTGGAGTCCACACCGCCCGGGGGTAAGATGAAGGTATAAAATGGCCGTTTTGCTAGAGCAACACAAGCTAATTTATCATTCTCCGGGGGTCAGGCGACGCTCCCTTGGCTGTGAATTTTAATGTTGTTTTTTATGGCTCTTAATAAACTGGATTTTGCTGTGAGCGTTTATGCAGAGGAGCACAGCATCCTTCACTCGGCTCATTTAGTGAGTCAAGGAGAGAGGGCCCCAGCCAAATTTAACCAATGCACTCATCATTTTAGTGTGCTGGCTAATAAATGTGAGCAGGTGAAGTATCCGGGCTGTGAAGAAAAAAAAAAACACACAGGGTGCATTTAGATGACTTTATAAGAAGTTTGGCATGTTTAGGCTTTGTGTGATTAAATATGTGTTCTGTGTAAGAAAATGGTAACTAACACAAGAAGCAAGGGCGTACACCGTCTTTATAAATACCGTTAATAAGTCAAGTGCTGTCCAATGGTTGTTAACAGTAGCCTACATAAGAGAAGTGGGTAGAGTAGTTAAAAGTAGAATAACATCATGCATGTTTCAAGTCTAAGAAATGTGAGTACAAAGTATTTGGGGAAACTAGAACTCAAGTAAAAGTAATTATATATGAGTAACTGGACATGGCATGAGTTAGTTTTAGTGTAGTTAGCTCCTCCCTTCCGATAGATATAAGGCAGTGTCCACCAGCAATCTGACCAGAACTTGGATGAGCAGCGAAACATCTTCACTCCAACAGTTTTTTATCCATTGACAGATTTGAAATTTTCTTTTACCATAGATGATACCTGGACAACTGATTACACAGACAGTAAACTCCAAAAGTAAAAAAAAAAAAAAAAGCAAGTATCACAAATGTAAAAATTCAATATTGTCAACATAATGCTTTTGCCACTAGACTTCTAAGACTTCTAGACTTCAAGAAAGATAACTATAAGAAGATAACTACAAGAGGAAGTAAAAGTGATGTATTAAAAAAAACAGGAGTAACTTTCCACTTTTAAAATATCTCGATCTGGATCCAGCATTTTTTATACAGATAGACGGGTATATTGATATGTAGGACTTGTACTTCAAAAACAATCAAATAGGAGGTCAAATAGTGTGATCCTGAGGGAGGTCAAAAGGCAGGCCTGTCACTGACCCTTTTCAGCGGCAGGAAATTGATTGAGATGAGCCTGTCGATTAATATGCAAAGTCCAATGGGCGCTTCATTGGATTTTTAAAGGTTGAGTGACACCATTTAACTCGGAGGTCAGATAATTCAGTCCACCACTTTGACAGTCCCCAACATCTCTCATACAATACAAGTAAGATCTACACTCAAACTGCCTTGGTGATGTAACTGTAAAACATTAAAAGCTGTTGTCAAGGATCGCTTTAAAGCAAGGTTATTTGATGTTGGACAAATAAGAAAACAGAACATAAAAAACAGTATTATTGTGTGTCAATCCAATAAAGTGTAGGTCATCTAGTAGATCACGACCTTGTTTATGAGAAGCAAGGGTTATGTGGACCCAGTGCTAATGGTAGTGACATTTAGTGGTTTCATGTCAAGGGCAAATTAATAGTCTTTGTAATGCAATACAATACAGTGTTGGAATTGCAGGTTTTTTTTCCTAGTAGACTTCTAGCAAACATGTATTTATAACAATGTTGTTCTTATTACCTTAAAAAAAAAAATCTATTAGTTCAGTGAGGTTTTCTGCTCATCTAAAACAGGCATGTCCAAACTATGGCCCAGGGACCAAATGCGGCCCACAGACCAATTTTGCTTGGTTTTCAAGCATCCAGGTAAATTTGCCATCTTACTGTAAGCTGTAATTTTTACTGCGAGGTTTTGAAAATCTGCCTTGATAAAGCCATAATGAAATATCGAGCGTGTCCTTTTGAGGATTTAAGCATGAATAAAGCTCTAATGGCTCATTCTAATCTGATGTAGCAGCTCTGCTTATGTACGTGTCTCTCCATGGCCTAGCACCAAATACATCTCCAACATGTTAGTGCCATATGAACCATCTCACACTCTGAGGACTTCAGGGACCGGCCTCCTGCTGGTGCCCAGAGTCAGGACTAAACATGGAGAATCAGTGTTTCAGTTTTATGCAGCTAAAACCTGGAACAATCTTCCTGAAGATCTGAGACAAGCCTCTACTTAGACAAAATTTAAATCTCTCAGTGCCATCTGCAGTTCAACTTCTTCAGGAGTATTCAGGAGGTGTGTGAGAGTAAAAAGGCCCCCGCAGCCCAGTTTATAGTGTTTTTTTGTCGTTCTCTGTTGCAATGGTGTTTGTGGTTCTTTTACAATGAGCAGAAACGACTGGTTTGAGAATTTATTCTAATATATATGACCTTTATTTGATCACAACAACTTTTACAGAGAAAATTAGATTTGTGTTTTTCATGTCCTTCAATCTTTTATTCTATTGTGCCATTCCTAAGCCCACATTATAAATACTGTCACTTTCCGTTTGTTCCTGACACCAGCTTATGTACCCCAGTGTGTACATGGTGTAATCTCAGTCAGCTTGTCTCCCATGTAACCTCCAGCTGTCTATTGCTTCAGACAGATACGGCCATATTGTGACGGCTGATTAGGCAGTGTCCGTATCTGCCCACGGGACTCCCTCGCTGGCTCCGTCCACACAAATTAAGCCCTCAGCTCTCTGTGATGTGTGGTATCATTGTGCTCGCTCTGATGGTGCCAGTGTCCTGGGGCCCCCGAGACCAGCTCCAGGGGCCCCTCACTTTGACAGATCGAGGGTGTCGAAGAGGAGTCCAGAAGCTGTTACAATGTGTGGAAAGTTGTTCTTTGTGAGTGCAAAAGTGCAAAAGATTGCATGGATTACTGTTTTAGGTTTTTAATGGTAGGATTATAAGGCTTCATTTTAGGTGGGCTGTTTTATAGACTCCATCTACTATCTGTACTGTTGAACATCATCTACAAGGCATCATACTACAAAATATGCCCTACCTCGTAAAATGAACACTGAACAGAATGCAAATTATATTTTATTTGATGGTAAATGAAGAGGGGTTAAAGTTGCTCAGTAGATGCTCACATATTCAGTATCAAGTTTTGTTAAGTCTAAAATATTGTTGAAGTACATTTTATTTAAAATGTTGTTTATGTGAATGTACTATAACTACTTACTTCTTGCTGTGGAGTGTAAATCAGCCAGATCCCCTGCCTGATCAAGGTAAATTATTAGTACGATAGGGCCCGCAAGGTTAAATTGTGCAGGTTGGCAGCAGGTGCAGCGCCAGGGGGGACTAATGCACCCCCATAGCCCCCGAAAAGATTCATTTTTCATAGGACATCTAATATCACCTAAAAATGCTCAAATGGCAACTAGGACTTCCACATAGGGTTTATAAATCACTACAAAGTGCTTACTAACCTTGTTTAGAACAGCAAGGCAAACATGTACGAGGGTGCTCCACTTTTAGACTCTGTATTCCATGTTATGAAGACCTGCCTCTGGTTGGCAGTAACATACACTACATTTGATCGCTTGTGACTGTTGTTGCGGTAACACATACTTTGCTATATAGGATATGCCCATTACATGTCACCAAGAATAATCTCTCAAAGTACCATGCCGCATTTTCAACTTTTGCAGTCCATCGCCAATCACAGAATCACTCAAAACCAGATTAAGCCTCAATGATCGTATCCAAGGGCATTCATCATTCAAACGACAATAAACTGAAGCCAGCAAATTGAGGCGAAGATTAGACGAAAGTGATTTGGCTTTTCTAATACAACACATGGACAGATTTATTACCGTCATCAGTGTCAGATCGGCCCGTTTCATCAGTGCTCCTGCCCCTCATAGAAAATGATTACATTAGGAACATTTACTGGGGCCCTCTTCTGCACAACAGGCCTCTGAAGGTCGCCAGCCGAATGGGGGCGAGCCGTTTTAGTGCACCTTTGTCGACTCCTGATTGAAATTCATCAATAAAATTTGCACTGCCGCTAGCCTTCGGAGGAATAAAATTGTCATGCTAATTCATTTTGATTGCCACATTGGAGCAGCCCAAACAAAATGAGGGTCAGTGGCGGGGGCCAGATGTGCGCGGTCAAGCGGAACTGGGGTTTTTCATAGTGAATTAGGCCGACTGTGCGCTGCTGTGGTCGGATCGAATGGTAAAGAATGAAATCACCAAAAGTGTGTAGCGGCATTTGCATACGTAAGAAGTGTGCCGAGCCAGAAGAAAAGGAATAATAGTGACTAGAACATTCTGAAAGCTAGAATTTTGATTTAAAAATAATTTTGCAGTTAATACCATCTGATCTGAAGTCGGTAGGAGGAGGAATGTGTGTAGGCTATTGCAGTCCAACATGTCTGATAGTGTCACAGCAGCTACCTGACAAAGTGCTGTTTGGAATTCAGAGAAGGATGTAAAATGAAGAGAAAACATTGTGGAATTTTGCGTCCTGTGCATAGTCTTAGCAAGGACACCTGCACTTCATGGTTGACATTTCTCTGCGTTTACTATGGTGCCATCCAATTATTACAGCATTTGTCCTTTTTAACATTATCAGTTTCCTTGGTCACTCGTCTCCCGGAAGCGGTCTACCATTCACTGCTCAATCTATATCGGTTTGTCTCCAGACTGTCCTTCTTAGCTCCTATTTAAACCATGCGTGGAAGCATAGTGAGACTTGATTGAACGATACTAATGCGTAGTGTTGAGTATTGAAGTTACCGGGATTACAGATGGTCAATAAACTCCTGCCTCAGACATCCAGAGTCTCCTGCCTCTATTTACAACTCTAGGACTCGTTAGGACAACACTTTCCCTAACACAGCTGAGGTGGCTCAGGTATCTGCGCAGGACAAGTTGAAACGACCATGTCTCTCAGCTGGCCTGGGAACGCCTTAGGGTCCCACCAAAGGAGCAAGAGGAAGTGTCTGGGGTGAGGAAGTTATCGACCTTGAGCAAGTGGAAGAAAATGGAAAATCAATACTTTTCTGGCTACTGCTGGTGATCATTGAGATGCTATTGTTCCACAGTATGGCATTCTTTTTATCTACTTACATTGGCTGCCCCATTTACAGGGAAGCTGTCTTTTTTTAATGTTATATACATACATAGGTGGCTACAATATAGCGGCCATCTACGAGGGAAGCTGTCTTTAAATATTTAATGTTATTGTACATGACAGACTACATATCTAAACTATATAGGATAACTCAAATGTAACTGAAATATCCTCCCACACAATAGTCTCAGGCGATATATATATAGGCCATACCTCTCTCAGAAGTCAGTCTGCTAGTGCCTCACCGCCCACAAAACACCATACAGGTAAACATGTAACATAATATGTGTGTGCTTATGCACATTTTAAACCTCCAGTGCATTTATCTCACCATTTTCCGAAAGCATGAACACCCCTTCAACAAGAATTTTATATGATGAAATAGCTGGCCCACACATCTCGTCTGTTTGCCATTATTGCTTGTTTTATTGATTGATTTTGTATTTTGGTACATGGTCATGGTCACATTTTTATATAGTGCTTTTCCATCTTCACGGCACTCAAAGGGCTTTTACATCAAGGAACCACTCACACACACATTCATACACCACTGCACGCAGACACTGGAGCAAGATGGGTTAAGTGTCTTGCCCAACGACACAACACAACAAGGATTCATCTATGGGAGCTGGAATCGAACCACCAGTCTTTGGATCAGTGGATCTGGCACTCTACCAACTGAGCTTCTGTTGCCATATTTTTCCTATTGTTGTTCATGAGCATGCAATCTTTTCAGCGAGAATGTTTTTTTTACGTGGTAACTGACTGTGCACACAGTTTGTAGTCTATTTAAAAGGATTCATTCACATTTAGCTTTTTTAATATTAGGCAACATGTGCAGTCAATATGCCCTGATGTCAAAAATGCAATTTGCCAAACTAGCAGGGAGTGTGTCAGGTGAGATAGGGCTTTAAAGTAGTAGCTGAAGAAAACATTTAACAACGCCTGAGTCGGACTGATGTGAACTGAAATATTTTTCGAACAGCAGCAATTTTGATGAGGTAATTCTGTCCATGTTCATCTGACGGGGTCTAACTTTGGCCACTGTGACTCACGTTGTATTGATACATGTTTTTTAGATGCGGTTGAAGAATTATGTCTTTAAAAAAATCTTTATTTTGTTGATTGTCTATAAGTGGAGATCAATTATTGAAAAGAACTTCAAGCTCCAACAACAACTGACATTCTGTGTCATCATAGATTAACGCAATTGAAACTTGAAAGCCGTCCTACCATACTCACGTAAAGATGCATCATGTAAACTTATCCATGTGGTATTTAATCAATTCTGGAGGTTTTACTGAAAGAAAAAAGCAAACCCCCCCTAAAAAAACAAACTAACTTGAAAACATCCATTCATACTGTGAACAGGCTTGCCTCTCCACAGACCTGACCTGCAACTCGGCCTGGTGACATCTCAATGGAAACAGCAGAGTAGATGGCAGACGCTCAAATACAAAAGTTATATATTGCATTTTAAAAATTACTTTTCTTTATTCTTACATGTGAACATCAATTTTCCTTTTTTGCCTAAAATTGAGAAAAATAAGCGAAATAAACTCCAAATGACCAAAAACAGTGCTTAGCTAGAAACCGTCCTGGTGAAGCCTCGATCACTCCTCTTCCATCAGATCAAATAGCCCACTGTCCTGCTAACATTATTACAGCGGCCGCCTGCTATGTGCCTTCGACAGGGGAACCAGGGGCATGCTGCTACAGGTTGTTAGGCTTATCCACTGATAAACAGGAGGGAATCAACGCCCTGGGACGCTTTAGCACCTCCGCCATTTTTGCTATCTTCAAAGAGCAGTGGAGATCAGAAGGTGAAGGACACAAGCCTCCAGCAGTGCGTCAACACTGCGAAAACACCATGAGCGAAGAAGAGGGAGGAAAGGAGGATATCCAGGCCAAAGAAGGAGTAATTGAGACCAAGGGGAGTCCATCTTAAGTCTGGAGGGAGATTCCTACACGGTCCAGTCTTTGGTTCTTCAAAGGACCAAGCTTCATGTCACCGAATCAGATAAATCAATAAAGAGAATCAAGTCTGTGATCATTCTGGTTTAGTTCCAGTATTTCTCACAGGGATAAACAGGAAATATGAGCTTTGGTTTGGTCTGTGACTGGTAACCTGTTAATGTCTTATTAATAGGATCAAATGTAATATTTCCCTGATATCAGAACAAGGATGACAAGGTTATTTGGTTAATCGATAGTTGATTATTCAGGTAAGAACTAATTATGTCATTATTATGTTAATCGATTAATCGGTCGATGGGGTCTTAGTTGAAAAATATTTGCATTAGTTGATTATAAGGATTTATAATAGGAGTTAATGAGTGAGTGAATTAGACTTTTAGCATTTAGTATTTTTGATATTTATTTATAAAAGCGTAAATTAAATTTATGATTCACAAATTTAACATGTTTTCATCTAAGTACATTGTATACTTTCTGCATAAATAGTTGCTTTTTGCAGGCTTCCTTGCAGGTGTAGGTCTATTTGGGTCAGATACATACAGATACTCTTTAGTTTTTTCAAGATTTTATCAAGCCCACTTTTTCGTCAACTAATCCATCAGCAGGATTTGTCTTTTGTCGCCTGAGAGTTTCTTTACTTGGCTACAGCGCTAGAACTGCCTGTAAGATTTTGATTTTAACCCTGGAGAACCCAAGAACCCTTTTCTTCTTTGGAAAATTATGAACTATGCATTAAGTTACTGCTATAATTTCACTGAACACTGAAATATCCACTTTTTCCAATTTTAACCCTTTATTCCCTAATTTAGGATCAGGGCCAAATTTGACCCATTAGGCTCTCTAATTTATCCAAAAAGAATATAAAACATACTTTTAGACATTCTGCAAGCTATTATTAAAAAGATTAACACAAAACAAAACACAATTTTACCAACCGCTGGTTTGCTGAGAAGACAATTGTGTTTGGGTAGTTTTCCATCTCAACAAAACAGGATGTGGTCAGCCATCTTGTCACCACCACTCTGGCTCATTTTAGTTCAATATTCATCCACTAGGTGTCTCTATGCAGGGGCCAGAAGTGGCACACTGGGCTTTTGAAGTTAAATCTGACATATATTTTTGTTTGTTCATTTTGAGTAGCAGCAATTAACTGCGGCCAAATTTGACCCCGTGGTTTCTCCAGGGTTAAATTTGTAAACTTGACCTATCCTTGTCATTTGGCCTGCCAGTTTCCGTGCTGAAACACCATTTGGGTTAAACTTAAATTGACTTTTTCTGATCTGAATCTACCTAAATGCTATTAATCACTGCTAGTGCAAGTTCTGAGTGAATCCAATATTTTCACATACAGTTGGCAATTTTAAACAAATATGGATGAAGACAACACTGGGGTTTTGATAAAAGATGCTTTTTGCTTATTGTCAGAATGATATGTCTGGAACGGATATAAGAACTGAAAAACTGTGAATTCATTTCCTCTCTCAGCTGCAATCCTCAGACGTCAGAGGGACTCAAACTTTTACTTTAGTTGCTCTAGCCGCTAAATGTAAAAGCCCATTTACTTACTTAAGTACATGTTTTTCAGTACAATACCAGAGCCGCAAAAGAGCACTTTGCCAGAGCCTAAGAGTTATTTTTTAAACTCAAGCAGTGCCATTATAAACCATTATGTTATTTCAAGCATATCCTTGACATATAGATAAAAGCAGTGGAAAGGAATAATAGATCTTATCCAACATTCTCCATACCACTGAACTAGTCTACTGATCCAGCTTTTGTTCTACTCAAGCAAGTAATATTATAAACTTCAAAAAATATATATTGAAAAGAGTATATATTGAAAAACAAAGCTATATGTTTTGTACAGTTTTAAATACTCTGGTGTTAAGTATGTTTTAGTGAAATTATTGTCCATACGTATGCACTTTAAGACATGACTAAAAGGAAGTCATGAGAGCAGAGGAAACTTAAACTTCATTCATCCATGTAGTTGCCTCAAGACATTTTATTTATTTTTAAATAGTCCTGGTTTAGTCCTAGTTTAAGTCCTGGTTCAGACCCATTTAGCACCAGTCTAGTCCTAGTCCTGGCTCATTACTGGTTTGGTGTTTTTGCAGAGCAATCTTGGTAAAGCTGAAAAATTTCACAAAATTCTTAGGGTTCGGCTGGTTTTGGATTAGGGCCAAGCTGAGGGTAGGAGGTTATGGATTTACTTTCCAAAACATCTTTTAAATGTGCGAAAACATGGCTGTGGGAACATAGAGCTATGGGAGGTACGCTCCTCAGGAAGTGAGCCGATGTTGCAGCTTTTCAGTAGTGGTGTGAGTATAGAGCAGGACTTTTCAATGAAACTTTCCTGAGGGGCAGATTTTTTTGAAAAGCCGTGGTCTCTGGGCTGGAGATATGCACAAAAGATGTCACAGAAATTCTCCAACACTAGATCTTTTTCAATAATGATAATATAACTTTTTTTTATAATATAAGCTTTTGTGTCCCTTAACTTCAGCACCTATTTAATAGTTAATGAACTTCTTGACTAGTGTTTGCTTCACATTCCTTTTCTATGTTTAAATAAACAAATGAAACTGCATATAATCAATCAGTTCCTGATACGTCCCTGTAATGAAGCTGTTTATCATCTGGACTAGTTCAGGTGCACTCACACACAGTGGTGTCCTGCTGCTCTGTGCTGCAGAGTCCTGGCAGCTAACCGCATTAGCCGCCTGTGACCTCCACGTCTTGTTATACCGAAGAGGAATGACTCACTTTGCAAGCTGTGTTTACAAGCTCAACTCTGCAAATGACCACTTAGCATGGATTTTACACAACTCCTCCCTGCGCAAAGGTACGACACTAACCAAAAGGGTATTTAGAGAGACTGGAAGTATACAAAACTTAAATTTTAGGTGGTAAAGTTTAAAGGCTCTATTTGATGTTTCATTGACCTAAATTTGATCAGTTAAAATGTTGTATACCAATGAGAATGTTAAATGGTGTGCATTAATTTTGCATAATGCACAAGTGGTCCAGCAAAAGCTAAATAATGTTTTGGCCTGATTTTGCCCCCTTATTTACCTGTCCACTCATTTTAGGGGAGGTGTGGCTTATTGCTAATGATAATTTGTTACAGCAGTCCTCACGTCTGTGGGGCCAGAGCCATTCTGCTGTGGGGACAAAGCTCCAGAACCTCAGGTCCAACATGTTGTTTGTATGCTTATGATAGTCGGTCTGCTTTACAATAGCCAATCAGAACAGCCAGACTGCACCAAGCGCACATTGCTTTATATAATGTACTTGAAGCATTTATAACCAGGACTTTATCTGCAAGTGGTTTTTCTTTTTCTCCCTTCTGCAAAAGCTGTAGAGAATTGTTTTACTTTAACTCTCCCTAACTAACTCTGCAGCTCCCTTGTGAGAATATATTGTCAGTTTTTCCCCCTTATTTGTTTCTTTTTTATTGACATAGGACAGTATAATCACACACATAAAACATTTCCAAATAATGAAAAAAGAGCCAAGGTTTCCCAGGAGAAATCTCTCTTTGTCGGAGAGCAGAGTGAGACGACAGATGCTTCAAACACCTCATAAATACGTATTTAACCATCACTGGGACTTACAAAGACGTTTAATGGTAAGGGTAAGGTAAAAATGTCATTTAGTTCTGCTTTATGGGAAAAAAGACCCACCCAAAATGCAGTCAAAGCCATTCCCACCTTCACAGCAATGGCCCCTGAGTATATTTACAGATGATAAAATATTTGTGGGTTCAGATAAAAGATAAACTATAAATAGGGCTCAGATAGATTCCATTTCAATTCAATCAGATGACTATCGCTGGTAGGTACCATTAACCTGTCCTGGCTAACGGAGCTGGCTATTAAGTGTCATAATAAAATGGCATGCCATCGTCCGCAAGAATTATTCAAATGAAGCAGCCAGTCAACACTTCACGACAATGCAATTTTCAGATGACACATTATGGCTAATTGCATATTGATATTGCCTGCTTTGGTGGTCAGTGTGCAGTGTTAGCTAAGGCCACAGTGTGATTGATTCACACCATGAAAGCTCTTGACAGACTTAGCAGCAGTTGGTGCACCACAGCAGTTAGTGATAAAGCATTAGCGTGACAAGCAGTATACATCTATGCCGGAATTCTTAGCATAATGAGAGAAGCTAAAAGGCAAGGGATAGAAGTCTTATCTCAACTAAGGCAGGCAAAGGAAGATTTAAATAGCATAATATATCAGTATGCACAGTGGGAGGGCCAGCAGATAAACACAGATGGAAGGAGAGGAGAAATGATTATTCACATGTTAGCTCTTTTTAACCCCGTGCTTTGAATGAGCCAATTACAGCAACAGGCTATGCAAAGAAGCTAAAATGCATTACACTTCTTATTCAAAAGTTCCCAATGTGTTTGAAAACTTAGAGCGGGTGAGCTGGGGTAGAAGGCTCACAAGGCAAACAAGGAGCAAAATTAACACTCGCTTTTGTATTATTGCTTGGGACCAGCTGATGGGTCAATACTGGATATACATCTCGCGTACTATTCTGTGTCTGTGTCTGCATACTTTTGAATGAATGCTAAAAAGATATGCAAAATCGCTTTTCTGAGCTTGGCACCATGGTATAACGTACAAAAGTCACTGACACTTTTAAATCTTCAATAGCTCCTATAATTCTTAAGTTATACTCACCAAATTTTAGCAGCAGGTAAACTGAACCTTCCGAGATTTTTTGCTATAATTTTGGGCCACCCTGTAGTTCCCTCATCAAAAACATGCCTGAAGAGGATTTAGATGTCATCCTGGCATGTTTCAGTAACTTAGCGATCTCTCACAGGTGCCGTTCAAACCCTCCTTACGGGTAGCTGTAAGATTCTGTCCAATGCTCCGCCCACAAGCCTACGTCATCCATGCTCCCACACGACAATTCTCCATAAAGATACAAAAGCACAACTCAAAACTGTACACAATGACTTGACAAGCCTGACGCGATGTGCAGCAGTTTCATTAAACGGGATACACGTTGATTGTGTTGTGATAGCGCACTGAAGGGGGAGCAAACCGAGGGGGAGCATGAACTGGAATATATAAAACATGTCAATACGTTGCTTTTGGCGAATATAGCATTTTCAGAACAATAAAAGGTAACATGGTGATCTAAATATGTCATGTGTGTTAGAAGCTAATACCCCATAGAAACAAAATACCTCTTCTTTTCTCCTGAGACAAGACGACACATTCCCAGGCTCTATGGTGCTAGAAAATACTGAAACTGCATCTAAAAGAATATCCATGGTGTTTCTTAGTGTTTGGCAGAACCAGAACAATCGCTATGATGAGAAATTTGACGCCCAGCAGGAGGGAGCCGAGCCAGAGAATTAGTGCCGAGGATCTCACCAAGCACATGATGTACTCAGTATGCTGCGACTAGAAGCAGCAGAAGTAGGCTTTACAAGATTTTATTTGTTTTGTTTCATTCAACAACTTATTTTTTATATCAGATTGTGTCTGTTTTGCTGTCTAAGTTTCTAAAAGTATCCCTTTGAGTAGCTGATTTTGTTACTGTGATGGTTTACCCCGGTGGCACGCACATTTTTCTGAATTAACATATTTTTATGTCGAGGTTGCAGCAGTTTTTAAACTTAGAGGTAGTTCCAGCTTGAAAAAGGAAATTGTAATGCTAAGTCCGCAATTATTTCAAAAGTATAACGTTATTTTAAGTGACTATAACCATTTTTTCCCATAACATTTGTCTTGCCCCAGTACAGATATATTGTATAAGCAGCTCTTGAGGTCAAAATAAGTCTGCTGTGTGCTGTTCGCATCTAATTATGAAGCGCTTTATTGTCTGGTGATCAGGAGGTGCACGTTAGCATGCTAGTTGGCAAGTGAGGAAGAACTTTAGACCACTGCATACTGTTTAAAATGAATTAGTATTACAAACGTATTCCATATTGCATCACCACACCAACGTGAGTATGAATATCCAATGGCTTGTGGAGGTGTGGTGCAGCATAATAAACACACAATCAAACATATTCTGTCACATTTCACATAGATACCACTCACATTTCTGTAGTTTTGCCTGAAAAATTCCCAGCAGCAAGTCCACCTTTTCATTAGCAGTACGTATATTACCTCGCACAATGTATGAAATATGTAACCTATTGAGACTGTGGTGATTGGATTTCTGTGGAGCCTTTGAGAGCCTGCATAGGTTCAGCATAATTAATTCTTGATAAATATGTAATCGCTGAATCAAATCTGGCTACTGTAAAGTCCTTGATTCCATCTGGGAGACGGGGTTTCATCTGTAACTTTTTACCAAATCCGTATCCCTGTTGAATCAAATGAATGGGAATCTTTGAAGGCCTTAATGAAAAAAGATGAAAGGCAGTGCAGCCAGTGAGTCTGTGTGCAGGGTAATATGGAGCCAGGATAACTGTATTGTCCCCTGTCATGGCGGAGGAGAATGAGAACGGAGCAAAACAGAAAAGTCATTTTTCATGTCACGCTGCTCTGTCTCTTTCCTTCGCTCTGACTTTGCTTCCTCATCTTTGCATGTTCTATTCTCGACAACAAGTCAAGTCTGATGTCCCGGGTTTTTGTGAATGGCTTGTCATTGACGCCATAGAGGTTGTTCAGGGTCTCCATATTCTGTTAGGTATGTGGAAGTATATATATGCATTGTATGTGTTTTGCTGAGGGAAGATCTCTGCTAAGAAATAGGTCATATCTACATACTTCACACAGACTTGATTTCACTGGTGGACAGCACATTTGTAAATGCAGAGGCTCAACCGCTGAACTGGTGCAGGTTCACAGAAGAGGGTGGACAGGAGGGAACAACTGAAGTTAAAATAACACACGTATGATGAATATTTTAACTGATAGATATCACAGTTTATCCAAACACAGGGCACAGCTCAGGGTTCTGAAATGTTACCCGAGTTTCCAAGTCGGAATTCTGAAATCGCTGCATATCCCAGTGTAAATTTACCAGTTGACACGCATAAAATCCGACCTACGAGGACAACTGCAGACTTCTTTACGCAGTCTATAGTAGAACCATTGACTTGGAAGTGGTAGTTTTGATTTTATTTCACCACTTCCTGTAGTTTACGGTTTGTCCAGCGCAGTCAATAATGATAACTTATTAATCGATTAACTTTGTAAATAATAATGTCTGTGCTTTAAATTCTGTGCACTAATGTTGAGTCGCAGTCTATGGTAGAACCATCCGTGCATTAAGCCTTTCCTGTATTTGACCCATCCTTAATGCAACCGGGACAACCGAATATGTTATGAATACATATAACACAATGATACTGCACATTTTCCTTCAGCCCATTCTCTTGCATCTTAATCTTTGTATCTGTGCTGTTTTCTTCCTTCCCGGCGGTGTGAAATGAGTAGCTCATTAGTTTGCCTGCCGCACCGTCTCGCATCAGTCTGTCCTTCACATCTCACTGCGCCAGTAAGAAGTCATTTACGCACACACCATTCCCCAGCTCCCTATTTACCCCTTTTCTTCACTACAAACCTCACCACCCCCAGCCTCCATATGGGTTTAGCTACATCTTAGCCGTAGCAGACGTCTTTAGCTATACACCCACTGTGTGTTCTATCTCAACTTACATGGTTCAAGGACAGGAGCTGAAGAAGAAGACAAGGATGAGGGAAAAGAAGCCGTATGAGAGATTTGCCTTACACAACAGGCAATAACTTTCTGCTATACTTTACCACAAGAGCTGCAAGATTAGGAAAGTATTAGTTTGAAAAGTCACAATTAGCAAATCACAACTGCAAGAGCATCTAACTTAATTATAGCTGCTGTAGTTTAAAGGTCCTATATTACGCAAAATAGACTCTAGTGAGCTTTAAGCCATGTTAT
Organism: Periophthalmus modestus; assembly: GCA_019594935.1. Classification (NCBI taxonomy): domain Eukaryota; kingdom Metazoa; phylum Chordata; class Actinopteri; order Gobiiformes; family Gobiidae; genus Periophthalmus; species Periophthalmus modestus. The sequence continues at coordinate 20,746,958 of JAIEZT010000084.1, read as the reverse complement.
AATGATGTTACCTTCTCAAAAACATACCTGGAGTTGTGGTTTTTTTTTTCATTAACACATTCATTTATTATTAGTCTGTCTACATCTCCAAATCTCAAAAATGTTCTGTTCCAAGAAGTACCTTTTACCTTTTGTTCAGTAGAGATTGGCAATTCCAGGGCTGAAATTATCCAAATGATTCCCATGAAGTGAGTGGAGCACAAACAAAACTCCAGGTATGTTTTCGATGAGGAAACAACATTATAAGATAGATAAGATAGATCAGAAAACAAACGAATATGAGCCCTTTAAAAATATCTGAAATGCATGAGATTGTATTATATTTTAGCCTCTGTGCCAGCCCTACACACCAGCCAGGTGTTTATTATCTTGGCCTACGTCATTAGAGGTATAATACTCCCTACAACTGAGGCGACATGACTAGAATGGACAACACTATCAGAATGTCTTAGGGTGTGTGTCTCTTCTGCGTTAGAACTCTAGTCTCATGTCTCTTCTTTCAACTCTCTGACTATTTCAATTTATTCTACAACGCTCTCCAAATTTGATGCAATATGCACTTACGTAATCGCAATTACATATTTTTACAAAACCTTTCCACCCTACCGACTCCCCTGTAAGCGGCTACTTCTGAATACTGATATATCTCCCCCAAGTTACCTTTGTGTTGTGTGTATTAACAGCTATTGTCTACAGCCTGTTTGAACTATACCTCTCAAATATTATGTTTTTCTATTATACATTACATTATTATAGGCATTCGATGAAATAGAAAGGTGGGACAATGCTCACCATGATGGTTCTGATTGGCTTTCTCTTCTGTCCAAATACCATTTCTGACTACATAATAGCTTAAGGTAAATTCGTGAATCAATGCCGTATTGAAAACCTCTGAAGGTCAGCTAATGTTTGTGTATTATTTTGTTTCTACTGAATATGAATAAATCTGTTACTGTATGTGCCTTTGTGACTAGACGGCCAACTTTCATTTTCCTATTTCAATACTGTGTGATTACGGGCTTTACATAACGACCACTTTATATTTAAAACATGCAGTATGTACAGACTAGAAAATGTACTGTTGACCTCTTTACATAGTTGAAATTGAAAAGGCAAGTGTCAATACTGAAATAGAGAAGTAAATCTGAAAAGTATTCCATGTGATGAGAGGCAGCAGATGGTTACAGTGGCACCACTCACACAAATCAGTTCATTATAGAATATGCTACAACATATGGAGCAGTGACTGTGTTATTTAGCGTGCAGCTTGTGGCATTGCTTCACTCTGTAACAGTATCATATGCGGTTGTTCAGTGGGATTGTAGAGACATATTTATACAGTATATTTAACAATAAAACCAAGCCTGTATCCGAATTCAAAGCAATCACATCTTCATGGAGACACCATTTCCATCACTAGAAATGTTACATAATTCACTTGCAAGCTGATGTTACAGGTCAACTCAAGAGTAAAATCAGCTTGTTAAAGTGTTGGTAAGGAAAGATAAAGTTATTTGTCTCTTATGATTCATTCTCTGCATTTGACCCATCCTTCAGCTAGTGGTGTTGTTGAAGGATTGCCATGTTGTGTTTCTTTTGGGTTGATGGGGAAAACCATAGTGCCTGGAGGACACACACCCAGACAGGGGCAAAACATCCAAACTTGACACAGAAATGCCCATGGCCTTCCTGATGTGTTAGCCACTCGCCATCGTGCTGCCACATTCAACACAATGGTACACTCAACAGCAAATGGTGTGCTCTCAACAGCAGCCAGCATAAAATCACTTGATGAGTTACATTACACCACTTGAACTTTGAATGTTCTCTTAAAAAGAACAACAGGTTAAAAGTGACTGTTTGAGTGGCTGTTAAAGGCATAGCAAAGATAAACAACAAAATACATAATACCGGGGTCATACCAAGATTGCCTGTTAGACCAACTACAGCAACTGCGGCACGTATTTGACCAAAGCATCATCACAGTTTCACCTGTGTTCAGACGATGACTCACGTCTAATGATCGGAAAACTGCTCCTCGCCTGGATCTGCACTCGCGTTCTGCCGAGGTCAGTGTGGTGGGGCACATTGATTTTAATGACTTTCTAAATCTTGCAGGACCCACATGAGTCCCGAACCATACCACACTTGCAGTCAGTGTACACTCGGCGAAAGACAATTGGATATATTGTTATTTGTATTTTGAAAAGTACACACAGAACATACAGCCCTTTAAGGTCTGTAGCTACTTGGCAGAGAAATGTCTGCTTTTGTGCACGAGTGGACTTTTTAGCACCAACAAACTCAGACAGACAAAAAAGCCCCAAAATTGCAACGGGTGCATTATTGTGCAGTTTGAGATCAAACCACAAACCTTCCTGTCAGTGGGTGTCTCTTCCAACTGTGCAATTGACTCAAGTTAGAACACCCGTTTTGTAAAATGGTGGTACTTCATCTTATAGTGTTGTAAAATACAGCATAGTAATAGTTCTTTCTGAAGTATAGTTGTCTGAACGATGAGATACGGCCATTAAGGTCACTACCTCACACTTTGCGAAATGTCAAGGGCAAGTTGGCCTTAATGTGAGAATAAAACAGCCCGCACGGACCTACTGACATTTCCAGGGCACGAGGTTTCCACCGACACAACCTTTTATCCAACCGACCATGGCTTTGTATGTCCTCTCTTTTACATTCCGCTTATCACAAACACATTTGTCATATGTTAAGTACAAAGCATAAACACTGCAACATGGAATAGCTTGTTTTCCGCCATGTACTACAGCGAAAATGAACATGTGAACTGTCCTATCCATCGCTGTCTCTGAGCAGCGCCTAGCTCCCCGCGTGTTGACAAGTATAATTTAATGACAACGCAGTTTGCACAATAAAACAATAAGCCGTATAGATATGATATGATGCATTCTGTTGAAAAGCCTGTTACCTTGACTGTGATGGATGGATGCTTGTCTGATGGCCCCACGCTCAACAAAGAGAAATGCTTATGGCTTTTGGTACATGTGCGCGATCATGCATGTGGAGGTATTTGCATACGCTTTTCCGAAGGAGTCAACAAAAGGCGAAGTGTACATTAGGGAAAACAAATAGTACAGGGGACGAGAAAGGAATGGCATTATTTTTCCATCCTGTGTGGTGTTTGCTTAAAGGATGCAGGACTCAAAATGAGCTTTCATGTTCTGGTGTCGAAAGGCAAGGTCAAAAGGTTTTAGATATGATTTTTGTGGTCAGGTATTTATCACATCATGGGAACTGCTTCACTTAAAGAGACAAAATCTCAGGTTATCAGGATAGTTTGAAGTTCTGATATGAGTTAACATAGGTTTAGGTTAGGGTTAAGTTTATTCAAGTTGTGGTTAAGGTTCGGATTAGTCTTCAGGAAATAATGTGATGTCCCCAAGAAGCATGAAACCCAACATGTGGGTGTGTGTGTGTAAATGAGTTTGTAGAAAAAGGTGCAATAATTGAATTGGGATAGCGCACTTAAGAGGCTGTGTAATTCTGAGAAGCAATTACTAAAAACCATTCTGAAAACAGCAATTTGCTTGAATTAGAAAAACAGTAATCACAGTTTTGATTTTTTGAAATTAAATAATTTAGTTTGTGTTATTTCCCAATAACAAATAAATATTTTTTTTCTCAAAGCCATAAGAAGCAATTTGAGCTGTTTCTGGTTTTAGTCGTGTGAAATACTGCATCATATTTGCTTCCCAAATAGTCTAGACCAGGGGTGTCCAAACTTTTTTCACAGAGCGCCACATATTGAAACATATTTGAAGCGCAGTGCCACAAACCAGAGTAGATATGCAATATGATGTTATTCAGGTTATAGAGGTAGAATCTCTTCATCCATCCATCCATTTTCTTCCGCTTATCCGGGGCTGGGTCGCGGGGGCAGCAGTCTAAGCAGGGACTCCCAGACTTCCCTCACCCCAGACACGTCCTCAAGCTCCTCCGGTGGGACCCCAAGGCGTTCCCAGGCCAGCCGAGAGACATAGTCCCTCCAGCGTGTCCTGGGTCTTCCCCGGGGCCTCCTCCCGGTGGGACATGCCCAGGACACCTCCCTAGGGAGGCGTCCAGGAGGCATCCTGAGCAGATGCCCAAGCCACCTCAGCTGGTTCCTCTCGACGTGAAGGAGCAGCGGCTCTACTCCGAGCTCCTCCCATCTGACTGAGCTCCTCACCCTGTCTCTAAGGGAGCTGTCATGATCCACGCTTCCCTGCTCCTGTTTTGCCTCCTGTGTCTCCTCTCCCCCTCCCTCACCTGACTCCAGAGTTGGGCGGAGCCCTGGCTCCTCCCACACACACCTGCAGCCCATCAGGGCAATCAATACAGCTGCAGGTGGTTAAAAGGAGCAAGGACCCAGCTCTCCTTGCCAGGTTGTCTGCTGATTCTCACTGTGTGTCTGCGTGCTGTTCACATCACTGTTGGTCCTCGTGTATCTGCTGTGCTTCCTGTCTGTGTCCTGCCTGGTGTCCTGCCCGTGTCCTGCCTGTGTTCTCCGACCCTGTCTCACGGTACCGGCTCTTGTCTCGTCGTTCCCTGCACCTCTGGACCCTGACCGGCACCCCCGCACCCAGCTCCTCGTATGTCCTCCCGTCACCTGTTGTGTCTTGTTCTGTCAATAAACACCCTTAAACTTGCCCCGAGTCCCGGATCTTTGGTCCACCTCACACCCCACATTACGACAGGTGCGCCCAGCCACTCTGCGGAGGAAACTCATTTTGGCCGCTTGTATCTGCGATCTTGTCCTTTCGGTCATGACCCAGAGCTCATGACCATAGGTGAGAGTAGGAACGTAGATTGAACGGTAAATCGAGAGCTTTGCCTTTCGACTCAGCTCCTTCTTTACCACAACGGTCCGATACAGCGACCGCATCATTGCAGACGCTGCACCGATCCGCCTGTCAATCTCACGTTCCATCCTTCCCTCACTCGTGAACAAGACCCCGAGATACTTGAACTCCTCCACTTGAGTGGAGGAGAATCCCTTCAATTTGTAGAAAAAATAGTTCCTGATCAATTGGGCCAGATTAGGAGGAGGCATGAGGGCCAATAAAAATTGGTCTGAGGGCCGCATTTGGGCCCTGAGCCGTAGTTCGGACAGCCCTGGTCTAGACCCTTCCCCGAGAAACACCACTTTGTTTAAATCTGAGCTCAAAACGGTTCTGTTCAGCTGTGCATGTGACTGAAAGGTTGTTATTCTGCACTGTTCTCTTTTAATGTTTATTTTATGATGATTATTTATGTTTTGATTTGTTGTATTGTGATTTTAATGTGTTTCTCATTGTGTAAAGTATATTGAATTAGTTTGTGTAGGAATTATGCTACACAAATAACCTTGCCTTGCTCGTACTGGTTGTGGACGAGAATAGAACGGACCGTGATATGGCAAACGCGTGCTGTGCTGCCTGTGTAAGCAGATTGCTGTATTCTATGTAAATTTTAACCTTTTGCTGTGATGCTGGCTATCAGGCTTGTAGACGGTCCCAATGACAAGACAAGTGGAACCAGAGACACAGAGACAGAAGGACAGACAGGCATGGCGGGGTTGTCAGCTCTGACTAATTACGCGGTGGAGTGGTGTGTTTACATTGACAGAGCAGAAAGAGGCAGGGCTGGGAACCATTAATCAGATTCTTACACACATGACGCACACTTTGAAGACTACAAATAGCCATCAGTCATCTTTGTGATCTGACATGAAGGACAGGCGCTGTAATTGCCACTATCTCTGATGAATCCTGAAACACGCAGGAGCAGATGTGCTTAGGCCGGGCGGGAGGAAATACAGAGCCACTCAAAGTCAATGAGGACATGGGCTAGTTCTCCAAGCTCTATTAGTAACAAAATGTGTCCCATACAAAGGTGTAATAGAGAGGGATTTACATTAGATCAAGTTCACTCTGTACGTTAGATTATGTGGTTTGCTTTAAACTGTGTACCACCATATAAGTCTGACTGTTCCAAGTGGTCATACTTATGGAGAAGATCAACACGAAAAGAAGAAGCATCGACATTTTCAGGCTGAATGTTTCTTAATTCAGGGTGGCCCAAAAGTCACTGACAGTTGAAAAAAAAAACTCTTTTCAGAATCAGAAGACTTTTATTGTCATTGTCAGGAACTTACTTCGGTGAAAAACATAAAAACACACTGAATAAATACAAATAAGGGCATGCACAAAGTAAAAAAAAGTTATGCTTAATAATAAAATAAAATACTTAGAGGTAGAAAATACATACAACAGCAGTTTTGTTTCTAAATATTTTTCTTTTATTTTTTTCAGAGCATTTAGAACTACCCTTCCGACATTAATCTGAGCAAATATAGCACCGAGGAACGAACCCTCATTGTACAGTGGTACTTTGAGTCACATGGGTCAAATTCAGAAACCCAGCGGTGTTACCATCGACCTTTTAATACCAGAGATGCCACAAGCGTAAATGCCATTAAAGGAATAATAAGTCGTTTTCAAAGACAGGGGGCACTATGTGATCTCCCGAGACCTGACTAGTCCTGATTTCTTCCTGTGTGGCTATCTTAAAGAAAAGACAATAAACGACTTAAAACATAATATCCAGGATCAAATAAGAACCATAAGCCCGGAAATGCTTTCAAATGTTATGCAAAGTGTGTTGGATCGGGCTAAGCGGAAAATGTTGGACACTTAAAAACATTGTTTTTTAAAAATTAGGTCATTTTTTACTTCCCCTAGATTAAGCAGTGATAAGTTCAAGTGTAAGTGAACAATTATAACCGTATATATTGCCAACAATCTCGGAAGGTTCAGTTTACCTACTGCTAAAATTTGGTGAGTATAACTTAAGAATTATAGGAGCTATTGAAGATTTAAAAGTTTCAGTGACTTAACCATAATATCTGTCCAAAGTGTAGAGGCTTCATTCATTCATCCATCGCAGTAACTGTCACTCGCTCTTAAATGAAGCTGAATAAGGGCATTGAATAGAGCTTTTCCATTAGAGGGTCTCCCATCTGCTTGTCTCTACTGAGTGAGATCTTATGAAGCTCACTGGTGAAAGCCTGCTCAGGTTTCGGAAGTCAATTTTCTATTCATTTTTCCTATAGACTTTTTGAAAAACTCAGATATTAAGAGTTCAAAGGCATGGATGCTAAACAGCTACATTGGAAACTAATGTCCAAAAATATTCTGCAAAATTCTGCTTTAATCATTAACGGATTATAAATAAAATTATAGGTCTTGTGGTCATTAGTTACCATGTAGCTAATTATTTCTGAGCAACTTTTCAAACTTTTAATTTTATTTTTTTCAGAAAGTCTATGACAAAAATTAATGGGAATGTTCCAGAGTACGGCTGATACCCCCGTGCTAAGTCAGATCTGTGGAGAGGTGAGAAAAAGTATGTTTTTTACTTGTATTTTGTAATCATAAAACCCGCTTAATGGTATACTGTACTGTGGGACATAACAAAACAAAAACATATCCATGGAAACAAGCAGATATCGCCAGAAATATCCGTCACATTTTTGGATCTCATTTGACGATTTTCATTAAAGCCAAATTTGTGCCAGTAATTCAGCTCTTTCTTTAGACTTTGTGGAAATCATATAAAGTCGCCCGAGCCCTATATGGAGCATGAATAATGGTTATGGCGGTGCATGCTGCGGTCATCAGATTACAGTGGGTCATGTAGACACGGCTGAAGGAACAATACTGTAGAGCCCTGTGGTAAAAGGTGAGCAGTGTCTTATCGCTTTAGCCCGGACCACCGCTCCTCTGCGCTCAGGTCAGGGGCCACTAACACTATGTCTTATGGAAGGAGGCAGGCGCTTAAAAAGGGGCCAATGAGCAGAGGGGAGGACCGGGAGGAAGCAGTGAAGAAGACAAAGACAAAAAAGAGGACGAAGTAGGAGGTGAAAAAAGAAAACGAGGATGTAGAAGACAAGGAAGGAGAACATGGAAAATACGACGTAGAAACGAAGAAATAGAAGACAACAAGGAAGTAAAAGATGAAGAGAAAATAGAAGAGGAGGAGGAAATAGAAGACGAAGAAGAAGTAAAAGACAAAGAGGAAGTAAAAGACTAAGAGGAAATAAAAGACAGAAAGTAAAAGACAAAGAGGAAATAGAAGATGAAGGAAATAGAAGATGAAGAGAAAATACAAGAGGGGATAGAAGAGGAAATAAAGTCGAAGATGAGGGAGAAGGCGAGGTAGAAGATGAAGTGAAGTAGAAAGTAAGTAGAAAACAAAGAAACCAAACAATAAGACAAAGAAGTAGATGAGATAGAAGTTGAAGAGGAAATAGAAAGAATGAGCAACTTGAACACTAACAAGTAATTAAGTAAAAAGTCTTTTTTAATTTTTTTATATATTTTTTTTTTACTATTTTATGTTTTGCTTGAACAGATTTTTTTTTATTTCTGTCAAATCAAACTGAGCATTTATACCTTTTGTTGTTTTTTGTTGTCTTCTTCTATGCATCAGTTTGCAAACTGTTACCTTTAGATTATGTGCTGTGTAAAGAAAGTGGATTTGGATAAAGCCATTTTTGCCTTCTCATTCTTCACTTGACAACGTAGCTATAGATGCTCCCTGAATTTTGCCTAGAAGACTAATGAAACTATTCTGAACCAGTTTTAGCCGGTCAGTATAGATTGGTGTGGATTTTATGAAGTTAAATCCTCATTCATTGTAGGTTTTTTGAAGCAGAGTTTGCCTCCTCCACACCTGTACCCTTATGTCACTCAGCATTGTCCTCCATGCGCATGTTTAAGCCCCGCCCCCTTTACGTACAACATGTGCACCATTATGGAACAGGCACATGTGACAGGTGACACGTCTTTGGGCATGAGCAGACAGACAATGCTGCTTCTATCTGTCACCTCTCCACTGGACTGACGGGCAGGCAGAGGGGGTGCCCATGACAGGCGAAAGTAACATGTTTTCGCTTCAGCGCTAACGTTCTGTGACATATGCTCTCCAACATGCCCCGCCTATTCTCCACTTCCAGCTCCTCGCTAATTATAGCCGCCACACCACGCATTGGGCTAAATGTCACTGATTTTGAAGATTCTTGATGTTTTTGCCTGGATCTGTTATTTGGTAATGATTCATGTAATATTTTTGTAACGCTTGGTGTGATATTGGTTTTGATTAATTAATTAATTAAGAGCAGAGAGCTGTCATGTGTTATTGAGGGTAGACTCCATCAGAGAGTGTAATGGGAAGTAATGAGGGATATTGTTGTGGAAATGTACAAAAGAGCCTTAACAGTTTGGTTACACAGGGACAGGATCATACTGACAGTATATATCATCTGGAGTGATCGGGGCAAGCACAGTGGCAGTGCATTTGAATGGAGCGAGGATGTAATGTGAACTGAGGAGTCGGACTTGATGGGTGTCCTTCTCCATCAACGTTTCTTCACATTGATTGATTAAAAAGAATGTTATATTAAAAGCAAGATCCAAGCATTTATGTTGTAAATGTTTCCCTTTTTACAGAGGAGAATGTTGGAGGGACTGGTTTATCAGGCAGACATACCATATTTATCCCTATGCCAAATGGGTGCCAAGGGAGTGTGTTTTTTGCACACGTTAAATTATTTTAATGTGAACAAGACATTTTACAGAGTTTTATGTTTTTGTTTAGTGCCTTTTTAAGGAAACGTGTCTGTCCAAAGCAAAAGTTAGACCCACCAAATTGTCACAAGTCTACAGCTGTTTCTTTCCAATATATTTAGGATAGAGAGGTCTTGAATAGGACTCACTCCACCCTGTCCATCTCTGACCATCCCCTGTGGATTGAGTTTGACCTTCTTCCCTCTGGGAAAATATCATGGCTCCAGGATCATCTTTATTGTTGTTGTTGACTGAGGGACTTTGGTTGTCTGGTGAGGCAGTCCCTTATTCTGTTTGAATGCAGAAGGGTCTGGGACCAGACCGTGTAGTGCTTCAGGCAACCGAGCCATTTTGAGACATCTCTCGAATATCCTTGTAACATTCAGAAAAATATATAATATAAATAAAATAAATATATAATAATATATAATAATATATAATTAATTTGAACTTAGATTCATAGTTTAGTTATTTGCTTGTTGATTCAACAGAAATCTTCAGTGTTTCTCTGTCCTATGAAAACTTGTGTTGTTTTGACACACATAGACCATGTGTTTATTGCTTCTGTCCAGGATATGGTTCTAGACCATACATCTGGGTAAAACAGAATAAAAAAACCCCCAGTTGATTAACCCAGGCACATACTTTGATCTTTACTTTTCCCTTTTTCGTAATAGGATAATTTCATAATTTCACAATATGCCGATACTAAGGTGCTCATAAATGCACACTGGTCACGTACAAAACCCACATCCTTCAGAGGCAGTCTAACAAACATTCTTATTCATCCTTTCATCTCTCTGTGTGACCTCTGACCCTGTTTAGACTGCTACTTTCACATTTGCCTGTTTGCTCATTATCCACATTTTCCAGCCTTGAGTTAGGTTGTTTTTATTGAAACCAGGAGAACTGTGACAATAGTGGTGCAAGAGAATGCAACTGAGAGACAGTGTATAAACAAAAAAACAAAGGATGAAACACAGTACCAACAGTTTGGATCACTTCAGCATTCAGGCTCATTCAGACACTGATGTTAAAGTGGTGAGAAAGTTATATTAGTACTTGTTGATTCACTTCAGACAGGTCCATAAATAAGGAAACAGGCATGGCAAAGGAATGCAATTAGGAGATGGAAAAGAATTGATAGTTGTAATCAATGTAATATTAACAACAATAAGGGTCAATTGGTCAATGGTCTATTGGTTTTATTTGTGCAGCAACCACTCCTAGTAAATCATGGACAGTTGCACTAGCAGAGGCACAGACACCCTATGCGATATATATGTGTAATAATACATGTGCAATATGGACCATTATGTAAAGGGTCACACTCTAACATCCTGCTCCTATCTGTTATGCTCTGCTCTGCTCTCTCGAAATGATGTAATATCAAGCTGCATGCATGTACAATGAGATCTGGCAGAGGCTGGCTTTTCACACAGCCAGTGGACAAATAAATTCATACATTTTTGTCCAGTGTCCACTACACATCATTAGCGCTTGGTACAATGTCTGTCCAAAGAGAATCCAGAGGGACTTCTCGCTGTGAGTGAAGAGCTGTCAGTGTCTGGGCAGTGCACCAGTATTAGCACACAAGAAACTAATAGCTGTTCACATTAGAGCCTTTTGTGCTAGCTGGCAGTGGCACTGTTATGGGAAACTGTAGTGACCAGTGTGCAGCTTTTAAACACGGATACATGGTTCTTTACAAAAATGGGTACTACATTACTCTATGACTTCTACAACCCCCTTGATTACGTAGTTACTAAGCCTGTTGTTTTTTAAGTTCTGAATTCATTCTTGCTTCATGTTTTATTAAGGCTCATTAAAATGTAGATATTATAAAGTGGTATTGTGATCTCTAAGGAAGTGGTCTTTCACTTACACAACAACTGAACTGCTTTCAACTAACTTTAAAGGTCGTAGATTACGCAACACTGACTCAAGTGAGCTTTTAGCCATGTTATAATGCTGTTACCTCCTTAAAAACATACCTGGTTTTAAGGTTAACGGCTGTTTTTGGCCCTTATTGAACTGCTTCAATACTCCTTAACAACCTTAAAGAAGACCTATTGTGCTTGTGTGTGCTGTATAGCTATGATCTATGAGACCTGTGGATCATTGTGTTATAATTTGCACATTTTAAATCACAATATTCATCTAAAAATGAAAATGGGGATTGATTGGCTATATGGCGGCTTGAATATCAGTGATTAAAGATTGTTCAAATGTGCATTAATCACTCCAAATGCAGCTTTACTTTTGAATATTTTTATTTTACCTTGTTTAGTTGAGATTGTTGATAGAAAGTCTTTAACATCTGCTGGTGCACCGAGGAGTAAAGCAGCTTCAGTAAGGCTAAAACAATAGCTGCAGCTTCAAAACGTGGCAAATCCAGGGCTGAAATAATCAATGGAGTGTTTTCAGTTTGAGAAAATAACTCAGCCTAAACATGCAGGGTTTGTGTGTTAAATGAATGAATGTGTGAATGAAACAAAACACAACACAACTCAAGGTATATTTTTCATGAGGAAAACATGTACATATATTTACATATAACATAGAATGAAAATAGTACAATGTAGGCCTTTTAATGTGATCTTTATCCCTTGGCTACAGCAACCATTTATTTTGCTCTACAAATGTCAGAATTTATGTGAGTACTTTCACAGTCATTAAAATGAATGGGATAATAATCTATTTTATAAATGGTCTCAAACTACTTTTGTGTTTATGCATTAAAGAGAGAGATTTTAAAAGCTCAAAAATCTGAACGTGCTTTGCCAACATGCAAAGTTTTAGTTTTATTCAAAGTGCATTATTCATCATTTTCTTTGTTTTTTTAATTGCTGCACAAGTACTCGATGTTCCTTTGTTAAAACTTATTTATACAGTTTGTACTTGGTCTGGATTTGGTGGCGCCTTCATGTGGAACACTGAGTGGTATCCTGAATGGATGTAGCCCTACATGCTTGGTTTGGCGTGGCCTGATGGGAATGGGACCAATATAAAAATGTTAATGCCGTGCTCCACCAGTTCAGCTGCGGGACCAGATATGCAAATGCCCTTTTGGAGAATGTGGGCAGCCATTAATATCATTATGTGGCACCACCATATAAGCACGGTGTAAAGGCTGAATAACATCACTCAAGTATATTCATGCTTCACTGATGGCTAAAAAGAGAAAGTGAAGCACATTCTGCACAGTAGTAACCACTTTTATGACAGCAACAAAGTCCCAGACACTCCGCTCTGGTCTCTGAGAGTTGGGAAGAGTGCTTATAAACTCATCACAGTAAATAATTAGGATGCTTGGAATGCATAAGGTAAGTGAGGAATAACTTTGGACCACTGCAAATTAAGTAGTTCTGTTTTTCACGTTTTTAAGACTGGTACAGTGCCTTTAAAGGAAGTATATGTGGCCTGCACTCTACGGTTTAAATCAGAACTGAACTTGGGTTGCCAGTGCCTTAACCTGCAGATAGAGGACTTTTTTTTCTTCTCAGAACCTCCAGAATTCACTCCCTGAGCTGTAGAGGCTGCACCAGCACTGATTCATAATTGGCTGCAGGTGCTGGGGTTTAGGTGGTCAGGACTCAGATCAGAGAGAGTCCTTTTAGGTTTAAACCAACTGGATTTCAGCATTGAAACTGGCAACCCAAATGAGAGAACCACGTGAGGCTCATTCTGCTTTCTCATTGGATAATCATTTTGAGAAACAAAATAACACTTACCACAATCTGGGGATATAGTCCAGTCATGTTTAGTATATTTAAAGCAGAGGTATTATGCAAAATGTTTTTATTTTTTGTTTGTTTTACAACCTGCTATAATGTTGTTCCCTCATCAAAAATATGCCTGAAGAGTTTTTAGATGTCATAAGTTTGCGGATTTTAGCGATCTCTCCCAGGCCCTTTTTGAAACTTCCTTGTGGTTAGCTGTAAGATTCTGTGCAAAGCTCCGCCCACAAGCCTACGTCATCCATGCTCCCACATGACAATTCTCCATAAATATAGAAAAAACATAATACAAAACCATACACAGCAACTTGACAAACCTGATGTGATGTGCAGTAGTTTCATTGGTGGGATGCGCGCTGATTATGTTGTGATGGTGCTCTGAAGGGGGAATGACTTAGCATAGAGAGCAAAGGGAGGACACATGTTAATATTGTTTTTGGCAAATATAGCATTTTCCAAACAGTTAAAGGTAACATGATGATCTAAATGTTATTTGTTAGCAGTTAATACCCCATAGAAATAAAACACCCCTTCTTTAAAATCAAAATCTTACATACAGTCCCATACAGTCCAATTTTATGACATGCATTTCTTTTTATTTTCTTCTTTTTTCTACAGAAAATGTGAATAGTGTGGATGTTCTTTTGTAGCACATGTTGCGAGATACATTTATAGTGTAGGAAAGTGCTGAAGTGATCAAAAGAAGTACAAAACATTGAGTAGTACATTACAGAGGGCTGTGAGTGAGTCTGACATGGAGCTGTGAAGAGGAAAGGTTTTATCTGCTAAAGAAGAAGATAGTTGAAACATGAATCACTCAAACATGCATCAGTGAAACAAAATACTTAAGGGTTAGGTTGAAAACTCAAAAAATGTATTTAGTCATTTATAAGAGCTTCTCCACAGTGATGCTATGGCTTTTTTTTTAATCTTGTCAATAACACATTTTTTAATACTTTGAAGACATGTGTGAAATCTCTTTTTTCACAGATCTAAACTGTAACTTGGCCTAGTTGCATTATTTTTTGTCTCAAATGAGCATAGACTGTATACAGTATCTAGCCGCCACTTTCCAAATAGGAAGTGATCATGGGCTACACATCCGGCTTCACTGACTCTGGCTTCAATTCACTTTACATTAGAAAACTGTCGCCCCTCTCTCTGTAACTGCTTCTGTCAAGCTCGTCATTTTGATCTTAAAATGTTCACTCTATGTGATCTTGGTATTTTTATTTCATTATTGTGTCTGTAACTCAAGATATGAACATTAATAAGAGACAAATCAGCGGCCTTCTTTCCCAGAGGTCGCTCCCGCTAGCATTAGCAACAGGTTTGATTGACAACATTGCTAAGCGCCTGCTCCCTGCTAAACCGGGACGGGAAGGGGCGTTACCTTCGACAGCATTGCTCCAGATTGGCTCTTTGGTTGCTATACTCACAGTTCCATTCCAAATATAGACCCCGGCACTAAATTCGCTGCTGTAACTGCTAGTCTTGATGTGCTTCATTTGACTAGAGCCGAACGCTATGGGTGACGTCACACCCATGTAGTCCACTTCTTTATACAGTCTATTTAATGGAGATAGATACATCTAATGCCATACTGTGGAACATTCCAGGCAAAGCAGTATCATCTCCATGGAGACAAGCAGGTGGTGCCCATAAGAAAAGTTACAAACCTTACGAAACTTTTCCTCTGACCTCTGGTGACCTAAGCACGTTGTTGGCTGACCTCATGCATTTGGATGTGTGTGTATGGGGGCTCCAAACAGCCATTCCCCGCCGGAGGTCACTTTGAAATGGAATAGATTTTTCTAGATCTCAGCCGAAGCCTTGGGGAAGGTTGCTTCATTAATCACAGCTAAATGCCAGTGTCTGCCTGTCTCCTCCTTTACCCAACCAGCAACCACAGATAGCATCTCTGATTGATACTGATAATTAATTGTCCTTGGGTGTGGAGCGGCACGTGGTATTATCCAACCTTTAATTAGTATGTAAAGACTCATTAGGTTAATTCTATGGAGCGGCCCGATGGCACAGAGGCCAAATGGATGTCTTCCTTCTCCCGTGGCCTTTTCGGAGACACGTTTTCGCCGCTCTGTCTTAGCCCATTCCGCATTGACGTGAGCAGCTCGCGTGCTGATTCAGAGCCGGGAAATGTCAAATCATAGAACAGCTGAGGTTTTAGGCAAATGAGGGATGCTAAAATGAATGTTATATTTGAGAGGAAATGTTGATATTTAAAATGCCAGTGGAAGGCTTTCTTAATAATGCTGTAGTCATTTTGGAGAATGTCAGCCAGTGTAAGTATGGCTAGTGTGATTGTTTTGAGGCTGTTTAAATATTTGGGGTCAGTCTTGTGTTACAAACTAGGGCTGGAGTCGATTACTCAATTTAAAAATGGGCTGT
Source organism: Periophthalmus modestus (assembly GCA_019594935.1). Lineage (NCBI taxonomy): Eukaryota > Metazoa > Chordata > Actinopteri > Gobiiformes > Gobiidae > Periophthalmus > Periophthalmus modestus. The sequence goes on along the minus strand of JAIEZT010000084.1, from coordinate 20,731,189 downwards.
GGCAAAACTATCACAAATCACTCAAACTCAAGACTACACCTGCATGGGAGTACACAAAAACTGTTATTTATGCTGAAAAAGTACTAGGAATTGGAGGTTATTTGTGCTCATATTTTTTTAGAGGTTAGCGCTTAATACATTGAGTTTCTATCTTCTAGAAAATCAATGTATTAAGCTCTTTTCTTCTTCTCTTTACATCAAGGAAGCATTCACCAATTCACACACATAAATATACCAGTGTACACAGGTTTAATCTTTTTACACCTAAATACCAAAAATACCAAATCTTCAGCTAATTCGATTAAGATAGTGGAGAATGCCCAGGACACGCTGGAGGGACTATGTCTCTCGGCCTTCCTGGGAACACCTTGAGGTCCCACCGGAGGAGCTGGAGGACATGTCTGGGGTGAGGGAAGTCTGGGAGTCCCTGCTTAGACTGCTGCCCCCGTGACCCGGCTTCAGAAGAAAATGGATGGATAAGATAATGGTCCCAACCTTTTTTATCTTGTGTACCCCCAAAGCGTTGTCTCACACTCTTGGATACACCCTTTATCCTATACCAGTGTTTTTTGTTTTTTTTTGGTTGTTTACTAATATAGCCAATTATAACTATTAGATTTTCTTATTTTAACAATAATTATACCTACAGTATTTTACAATGACATTATTAAAGATGTAAATTGTATTAAGAAGAACTTTTTAGATTGAAATATGGTTCATTTCTACAAAACAGTCATCCTGATCTTCGATTACGGAGACTTAGTCTATAGATCAGCTTCAAAGACAGTACTGCACAAGCTCCATGTGATGTATCATGTAGTTGTCCGCTTTGTCACAGCTGCCCCATTTACCACCCATCACTGCACACTTTACTCCCTGTTGAAGTGGCCCTCTCTCCACACCCACAAACAAACGCACCAGTTATTGTTCATTTACAAGTCTTTAACTGGTAAAACCCCATCCTACCTCTGCTCACTTCTAAACATTCACAGCCCCAGCCTCATACTCTACTCCAATACATTAACCTGGGCATTGCTAAAGTCAGCACAGCTTTTGGCTGCTCCTCATTTCAGGTCTCTGCATGAAGTGAACAACCTACAGCAGACTTTAAAACCTTGTTTGTTTGGTTTTTTTTTGTTTTTTGTTTTTTATCTCTGTTGACTTTTAAAAACTCAAGTATGTTACAGGCTCAGTTCACATGCTTTTAGAACTTTTATACCTTTAATCTGCAAATGTTTCAGTGTCTCATGTTGCGCATTATGACTGATGTGTGAGTGTATTCTGTGTTGTGTTATGTTGCCTCTTGGCCAGGTCGCCTTTGCAAATGAGAAGGTGCTCTCAATTGTCTTACCTGGGTAAAGTATTGAATAAATATAGTTATTTATTTATTTAGTAGCTCAATTGGTGGGTTGGCAGTTCCATTCCCCGCTCTCGACATAAACTATATATATATATATATATATATATATATATATATATATATATATATATATATATATATATATATATATATATATATATATATATATATATACATATATATATATATAATGTATATATATAACTATATATATATATATATATATATATATATATATATATATATATATATATATATATATATATATATAATATATATATATATAATATATATATATATATATACATAATGAATAACTATTTAGCATTTACCAAATTCCATCTTTCTTTTAAATTTGAAAACATTTCAAATTTAAAAGAAAGTGCTTGAGTACCCTCTGGTTGGGAAACACTGGGGAGACACCATCAACTGATTAATCATCTGCTTTAATATGTATCTGCTAAATAGGAACATGCATGCTATAGGCAATTATTATGTTCCTTTAACCCATGTCATAATATAAAAGATGAAAATCCCTCATTAACATCCTCATATCCTCTGACATGTGCATATACATAATGTTATCTGCCATAACACGCAGCCTCTGTTCTTAATGCCAGTTTTAAAGACCCGGAATGATTCAGACTATTAAAGATTTTTCCGTCTCGCCGGATGTTTCTGAGGAATAGAGGAGGTCATGCATTTTACATCTGTTAAGAAGAAACCAGAGAACAGCAGCCAGGGGAATGCTGAGAAAATGTCTACTCATTCTTTAAGCACAAGGCTGTTCAAATGGAGAACTTGGGAGACATGAATGTGAGGATACTTTATTAAGAACATATGACTTTACAGGATGCTGTAATATTGATAGTATTGATTTAAGCAGTGCAGACAGCATCTTGTCTCAAATATGAATAAACCATTACACTGATGCTGAGGAAGGACACATTTCTGTGTGAGGTACTTGCTCCATCTAGTGGCTGCTTTGAGAACAAAAAAAAACAAAAAAACAAAAAACAACCCCAACAACATAAAAGCATGGTCACTTGAATATAAAATAATCAGCATAATACACTGCAGGTTCCTTTTCAGCAGTGCCCCCCCACATACTTATCTCCATGGGGATGTTATTGCTTAATCTTGAATGTTCCACAGTCTGGCTTTAATCATTTAACACCTGTATTGAATAATGAATAATGAAATCCTACTTCATTCTCCCTCCATCATGTCGTCCTCATATCAACCCCCTCAACCTCTCCATGTCCCTCTCTCTCTCTCTCAATCTAGACTTTCCCTTAGCAAAAACTCTTCCGTTTATCATAGACTTCCCTCTGTTAACATACTACATGAATTCATTAGTAAAAAAAAAGACTTTGTAATCTGATTTATGTGTCTTATAATGGTGTAACATTTGTCTTGAACATTCAGAGCTGCGTGCTGTCCCTGGCTGGCAGTACTTGAAGAATGTGTCTGACTGATTGCTTGTGGGTCTTGGATATTGCCTTCAGCAAAATGACAGTAGCCTTACTGAGGAACTGACAAATGAACTTGATTTATGAAAAGACTGATGCTGTCACATTACATTTACTATCGTCAAAATATTAATGTACATTTGCATCTATTTATTTCTAGAAGAGCACACAGTCTGTGTGTAGTCTGTGTACTCTTACAAGGATATTCCAGGTTTGAGTTTCACACTATACCTTGAGACTATTGGCCCAGGTATATTTCACTTGGACACAATAAAAGATATTTTCAGACTAAAATGTTTAATTTATCAAATGAACAAAGACATGAATAAACTTGACGATAGATAATTTGGAATAGAAAATATTGCTGTTGATATGTTCCTTTTCCCCCAGGTATATATTAAAATGAAGGCAAATGACAAAATATTTTGCTCATGTGTATTCATAGGTTTGCAACTAATAGTAGCCCACCGTGTTTTGGACAGAGCAAACTGCTAATGCATTTGTGCCACTACAAACTATAAACACACTATCAATTATGCAAATGTTGCTTTTGCATATTGCTATCATATTTTAACATATTTTTCTTCATTTATGGCAACAGTATCTGTGGCCATTAGGCACCTGCTGTAGACTCTGTAGCAGATGGTCTACAGAGGCTGGATTTATGCCGACTCACCTTTTGGTCAATGTCATGGACAAGGTGAAGGAAACTTCATCTCGTCTACTTCATTTCAAAATGGTCAGTTCAATTAGGCCTGTGTCAGCCTCCAAATGGCACTTGGAAGATGGCTGGCTCTCTGCATTGGCTTGTTCTAATGTGAGAAATTGGAGTGGGCCTGCATATGGGGCTGAAACTGCTATAATGTGTTTTATGGACTGCAGTGGGTTTAAGCATTATTGATTTTGTCTAAGTGCAGATGATGTTGTGCAGAAGTAGTAATGGAGGTCTAATAGTTAAAACTGCAGTGTGACAATTACCCACAGGTGTCATTCAAGTTATAATTTGTCCCCCCCAAATTATAACTTGAATGACATGTGTGGGTAAATGTGAAAGTGTTGAATTGTTTGGCAAAGTGAAAATGAAAATATCACAAAAGACACATTAACATCCTCTGACATGTGCATATACATAATGTTGTCTGCTATCACACACAGTCTCTGTTCTTAATGCCAGTTTTAAAGAGCTGGAATGATTCAGACTATTAAAAATTCTCCAGTCTCGCCGGATGTTTCTGAGGAATAGAGGAGGTCATGCATTTTACATCTGTTAAGAACAAACTGGCAGATGGGGGAATGCTGAGAAAATGTCTAGTCATTCCTTAAGCACAAGGCTGTTCAAATAGAGCATTTGGGAGACATGAATTTAAGGAGATTTTATTCAAACATGTGATTTTGCAGAATGCTGTAATATTGCCCAGATGAAATAGGAATCTCACAGCAAAGGCCACTTCCTCCACCTCCTGCCAGTCCTTTATATGTGGGAGCTTGTGACACATTGTCGTAAGGGGGGTGTGAGGCGGACCAAAAGTACAGAACTCGGGAGCGGTTTAACAGTGTTTATTTACAATAGTGAATAATACTATCTATAAGGCAACAAACAGGCAGGGACGTGGAGTGCGTTGGAGCAGGCGACGAGGAGCAAGGTGAGAGCCGGAGACACGGGAGCGGGAAGCGGAACCAGGAACGAGGAGCAGGTAAGGTCCGAGGAGCGGGAGGTCGCTGCTGTGGACGGGCTTGACCCGGGACACGTGGAACGTCGGATGGATGCGCAGAGTCGGAGGGAGGCGTAGCTGCACGGCGGATGGGTTGATGACCTTGGTAATCTCGAATGGTCCCAGGAATCGAGGTGAGAGTTTCCGTGAGTCGGTCTTCAGGGGGATGGTCCTGGCCGACAGCCACACCTTTTGGCCCGGCTGATATTTCGGGGCAGGAACCTGATGCTGATCTGCAGCGGGCTTGATGCGTGCCCCCGCCTGGAGGAGCGCGGTTCTGGTCTTGGCCCAGACTCGGCGGCAGCGCCCCAAATGATGTTGGACCGAGGGCACTGCTAGTTCTCTCTCCTCAGCCGGGAAAAGCGGGGGTTGATAGCCGAGGGAGACCTGAAAGGGGGACAGGCCTGTCGAGGAGCTTACTAGCGAGTTGTGGGTGAGTACTAGAGTAAGTACTCTACCCAGGGAAGGAAGGTGCTCCAGGCCGTGGGGTTTCGCGGAGGTGACACACCGTAAGGCCGATTCAAGGTCCTGGTTGGTCCGCTCCGTCTGCCCATTCGACTGAGGGTGAAAGCCAGAGGTGAGACTGACCGTGACACCCAGTCCCTCGCAAAAGGCCCGCCACACCTGGGACGTGAACTGGGTGCCACGGTCTGAAACAATGTCTGAGGGGATACCGTGAAGCCGGAACACGTGGGTGGTGAGCTGGTCGGCGGTCTCTTTTGCCGTGGGCAGCTTGGGCAAGGCAATAAAGTGTGCAGCCTTCGAGAAGCGGTCCACCACCGTAAGGATGATGGTGTTCCCCTGGGACGGGGGAAGTCCTGTGATGAAGTCCACAGCGATGTGGGACCAGGGCCACTTCGGGACGGGGAGAGGAAGCAGGAGGCCTGAAGGAGGAGAGTGAGAGGCTTTTGCGCGAGCACATACCTGGCAGGCTGCCACAAACGCTCGGGTGTCACGGTCCATAGTGGGCCACCAAAAGTGTCGCCTCAACAGGGTGCGGTTGGCCCCTGGATGACAGGCGAACTTGGAGCTGTGGACCCACTGCAGCACCTGTGAACGGACGGAATCAGGGACAAAAGTCATGCCAGGAGGCCCATTACCTGGGTCAGGAGTAGTGGCTTGTGCTGCGCGGACCAGATCCTCAATCTCCCAGTGGACGGCGGCGACCAGACAGGAGGGCGGAATTATTGACTCTGGGTCGTTGGAGCTCTCGCACTGGGCGAACTGGCGGGACAGGGCGTCGGGTTTGATGTTCCGGGATCCTGGACGGTAGGTAAGAGTGAAGTTGAAACGGCTGAAAAGGAGTGACCAACGGGCCTGGCGGGAGTTGAGGCGTTTGGCGGACTGGATGTAGGACAGATTTTTGTGGTCCGTCCACAGCAGGAATGGTAGCTCCGCCCCCTCAAGCCAATGACGCCACGCCTCCAAGGCGAGTTTCACCGCCAAGAGCTCCCGGTCTCCGACGTCATAGTTTCTCTCAGCGGGGGATGACCGACGGGAAAAGAAAGCACAGGGAAACAGGCGGTTATGTGGTTCAAACCTTTGGGATAGGACGGCCCCCACGCCTGTGTCCGAGGCGTCCACTTCCACGATGAACTGGCGTGTGGGGTCTGGCTGGTGGAGGATGGGAGCAGATGTAAAGAGGTCCTTGAGTTTACTGAACGCCACCTGAGCTGCAGGGGACCAAGAGAACTGGGAAGAGGGGGAGGTTAGTTTGGTGAGCGGGGCAATGACTCGGCTAAAATCCCGGATAAACCGTCAGTAGAAGTTTGCGAAGCCGATAAAGCGTTGTAACTGCTTTCGGTTTGTGGGGGCTGGCCAATCAGTAACGGCTTTTATCTCTTCTGGGTCTGCTTTGATCTGCCCCTTCCCAATTATAAACCCCAGGAAACTAACCTCGTCGGAGTGGAATTCGCACTTCTCGGCCTTGACGTAGAGTTTATTTTCAAGGAGGCGCTGGAGGACGAGACGGACGTGTTGGTGTTGCTCCTGCAGGGACTGAGAAAAAATCAAGATGTCGTCAAGATATACAAAAACAAAACGGTTCAAGAAGTCCCGGAGGACGTCATTTATAAGGGCCTGGAAGACCGCCGGGGCGTTGGTAAGACCGAAAGGCATTACTAAATACTCGAAATGTCCAAGCGGAGTTTTAAAAACGGTCTTCCACTCATCCCCCTCCCTTATTCGGACCAAGTGGTACGCGTTTCGCAGGTCGAGCTTAGTAAAAACCGTGGCGCCGTGAAGGGGGGTTAACACGGAGTCCAGGAGCGGCAGGGGATATTTGTTCTTGACCGTGATATTATTAAGACCCCAATAGTCAATACAAGGGCGCAGTGTCTTATCTTTTTTGGCGACGAAAAAGAAGCCTGCGCCAACTGGCGAGGAGGACGGACGGATAATTCCAGCGGTTAAAGAGTCGCTTATGTACTGCTCCATGGTTTCTTGATCGGGACGGGAAAAAATGTATAACCGACTGGACGGTAGCGGGGCTCCGGGCAGGAGGTCTGGCGCAATCGTATGGACGATGCGGCGGAAGCGAAAGCTTCTTGCTAAAAACGTCTTTAAAATCATGATAGTCCTCGGGAACGGAGGAAAGGTCTGGCGTGTCCTGAGATGAGTCGGAGGCAGGATTAGCCTCCCTAGCGGGTGACAGTGCGGACTGCAGACAATGGGCGTGGCATGCTGGGCTCCACCCGGACACCCTCTTCCGGACCCAGTCAATAATGGGGTTATGAGCCTGGAGCCAGGGGTAGCCCAGCACCAACGACGAGGATGGGGACGAGATAAGGTGAAACTGGCGTGTTTTGTGGTGATTACCGGAAAGGACCAAGGCCACGGGTTCGGTGACGTGGGTGACCCGTGCCAATATTTGTCCATTAAGGGCCAGGGCCGAGAGAGGGTGCTCCAACGCAGGGCCGGCCCTAGCCTTTTGGGGGCCCTAAGCAGAATTTGCCTTCGGGGCCCTCACCACATCAGCAACACAAATCCCACATTGCATCTTGATACTGCACAGATCTCTACAGATTACAGGCTGTATAAATAACAGACCATAGAAATCAGAATCTTAAGTCAGACACAGTAATGTATCAAAGTAGGTGGTGCATTATGATGTGGCCCTATTGGCTAAAGTGAGAATATACGTACAGGTTGTAAAAGCTATATGATAGATTTTTTTTTTTATTAAAAAAAAAAAAGCTGTTTTACTCTATCAGTTTTAACATACTAAACCCACTAAATAAACGTTTTCCTTTATATATCTGTTTGATATGAACACGGCCAAGAGTAAGTGACTGAAGATTGATAGATTATTGTACATAATTTAAGACAAAATTTGCTATAACATTGAGTCAAACTGTGTTGATATAACAAAAAACATTAGGCTCTGTGTTAAATACCATATTGTATTTATTTACATTAATATCAAGTATTGTGTTTCTGTCAGTGAAATCATCTATTAGTCTATGGATTGTAATTGATCATCACTTAATACAATGCACATTAGATGGTGCAAAACCACTTTTCAAACTGTTATAAAAGAATAAACATAGAAAACATATTCTATTTATTATTTTATGCAACAAGATGCATCATCATAACCAAATACACAAGTAAAAGTCCAACAGGCAGAATAAGAAAGAACTTCAATCCAAAGTGACCAGACATGACAGTGCTATAAAGTTAAGTACTAAATAAAAGATTGCACTCACAATAAACTTAAAACACTTCTGACAATAAAAACACAAATAAATAAAATACTAATGTAATAGCTTATGCCTTGTCATAGTGTAAAATAAATAACAATCAGTCGTCCAGGTTTGTATGAATCAGACAAGAGTTTCCTGTAATTATGCATGTCGGCATAGTCAATATAAAAACATCACAGATTCAAGTAAATATAAGTAACACTGCAAAACTAATTCAATTCTGGTTGTTTGAAGTGCTGCTCTCCGCACTAAATCGCTTCTTATTTGGTCTGATAGTTTATTTGGCCACAGTGCTGGATCAGTTGGACATGTTGAACCTGAAGGCTGCTCCTCTTCTGTCCCACTTGGAGCTTTTGGAGCAAAAGATACATAATTTTAACAATAGCAAGTTACACCATTTGAAACACAGTCACCACAGTTACAAGTTTCAAATTCCATTTGATTATTAATTTTAACCTACCATCAGCAGCACTGTTGTCCTCTAGAGAGGGAGTAATAGGGATTTCTTCTGCGGCTATAAAAAAAGAAACAAAAAAACATGTCACCAATTACACAATGATTGATCATTCAGAAATAAAAATAACAAAATGCTCCTAACTGTGTAAAGTGTGTCATTGTAAGCATTAAAACAGCATAAAATACATGTTACTTTACTCACCAACAACAGTAGCATCAGCTTCACCTGAAGGATTGGGAGATGCTTCAGCTGCTCCCAGAATTAATATTTAAAAGTTACTAATGTGTACAATCTGATAAATGACTTAAGTAATAAATTATTATCACAGGCATTACCAGCTTCAGCCGCATCTTCAATGGCAAAGAACTTGTCTAAAGAAAACACATAAAACACAGTCAGACTAAATGTAAATCCAACGTCCTAAATAATGGCAATAATGATTAAATGAAATAATTATAGGCTTTACAGGCACTTTGCCATTATTTGTGACTATTACGTTATTTATGTATTTTTGGCACTCATATAACATATAACAATAAAAAGTTTATATGCAAAAAAAAAAAAAAAAAAATAGGTGCAGGAAGAGGCAAATATTAAAGCCTCCACCTAAATAAACTTTGTGCGTCACGAGCCACATGGCTCCACTTTACAGCCTCTGGATCAATGGCAATGAGTCATGCATCTATGGATATGCATTCATTTTAAGTGTGAAATGTTTAGGGGTAGGGATTATAATTATATATAGTTTATAAAAGGCATTGAATAAGACTATTACTAACCGTGGCTCTATTATGGCTCTATTATGGCTCTATTATGGCTCTTTTGTGGCTCTTTTGTGGCTCTTCTACAAATGTGAAAAACCGGCTTCTCGTCAGCTCCAGGCTCAGGCTCTAGATGGAAATAAATCTTGTGACATTGCAGGAGCAAAACAACCAAATATTAGAGTGTGTGACCTTTTTTATTGGTGACAACTTTTTTTTTTTTTTTTGCCAGGGACTGTATTTTAATCCTACAAATAAATGAGAATTAAATAAATAGCAAAATTTATAAACTCGTGCATACCCACTATTACCTCACTACATTTGAGAGCAGGTATCTGCACTTTCTACTACATTTTTGAAGTGAAGTGAAAAGTAAAAAGTACTTTTCATGATTTTAGGAGTTATTTTGACCATGTTGTTCACAGCTTGACTAAAGTTTTCAAGTTCAAAAATAAATATTCATAAGAAATATTCATGAGAAAAACTATTGCTACTTTTTTACCAGTACTTGAACAATACCTAATTTTTGATATGGGTTCCTGAATAGTACTTTTATGGTACCTATTTGTTATCTAGGCTGACAAAACAATACCAACCAGGAGGGTGGGTACTGCCCTCCACCAGAAAAGTTCCTTAGTGCACTTTTAAAGAGTCCACATCTATCTGATCTCTGTTCTAATGTTATTTCCTCATCACAAAACATAGTGTTTTGGTTCATTCACACGTTTAACGCACAAGCCCTGCCGAGTTTTTCTTTCAAACAGAAAACACTCTGTTCCACTTTGTGATGTCATGTGATAATACAGGGCTGATAATACAGGGACGCGTTCACACCGCGTGCGTGAGGCGTTCACACTGCGTGCGCGACGCGTTCACACCGCGTGCGCGACAATGGACTAGTTTAACAAGTCAAGAAGACTCTATCTCAGCACTTGTTTAAAGAGTTTTCATAAAAGAAATGGTAGTAATTGTTTCTTAAATTTAATATAAAAACATTTGTGAACTTCCTCTTTTTCATACTTGCTGGTAGATGAACTGTTGATCAAACTATTAAATATAGTGATTTCAAAGGGCTCCAAGTACTGCTTATTTGCATATAAATGAGCTAAACAAGTGTTACAGGTGGATAATAATAGTACAGTGTCACAGGGAATTAACAGAGTTGTCTCATCTGTGCCGGAGGGTAAGCGGTTCAATAGCCGCTCGGGCCAGGTGCGGCCGGTGTGTCCTTGGGCAAGACTCTTCACCTGTCCTGTCTATGTTTGAATGTGAATGGTTGGTGGTGGTGGATTCACAATAAAATACATTATGTTTACATGAATACATTTTAAAGAATCACGTTAAAGACTAGCAATTTAGTTTAAAATAAACTCAGGATCTTAATCTTAAACTGTTAAAGCCACAGTATGTAACTTAAAATACACAAAAAAGCACAGAACCTGAAGGCTGCTCCTCTTCTGTCCCACTTGGAGCTTTTGGAGCAAAAGATACATAATTTTAACAATAGCAAGTTACACCATTTGAAACACAGTCACCACGGTTACAAGTTTCAAATTCCATTTGATTATTAATTTTAACCTACCATCAGCAGCACTGTTGTCCTCTAGAGAAGGAGTAATGGGGATTTCTTCTACAGCTATAAAAAAAGAAACAAAAAAACATGTCACCAATTACACAATGATTGATCATTCAGAAATAAAAATAACAAAATGCTCCTAACTGTGTAAAGTGTGTGTCATTGTAAGCATTAAAACAGCATAAAATACATGTTACTTTACTCACCAACAACAGTAGCATCAGCTTCACCTGAAGGATAGGGAGATGCTTCAGCTGCTGCCAGAATTAATATTCCGGGTCCGTGCCCCTCGACTCCGGGTGGCCCGGTGGTATAACTCCAGCAGAAGCTGCGGTGGTCGGAGCCGAGGGCAGGGGGGCGAGCAGCGCGGCGACTTGATTGCTGAGTTGGATCACCTGCTGCGAAAGAGTCTGATCTTGCTCAACGAGAGTCTGAATAGTCTGATCATATTGACCTATAATCGCTCCATGGTGCGAAAACACTTGTTGAAGTCTCTGCTCCGCACCCGAGTCTGCTCAGTCCATGTTGGCAAGTCCGTTCTGTTGTAAGGGGGGTATGAGGCGGACAAAAAGTACAGAACTCGGGAGCGGTTTGACAGTGTTTATTTACAATAGTGAATAATACTATCTATAAGGCAACAAACAGGCAGGGACGTGGAGTGCGTTGGAGCAGGCGACGAGGAGCAAGGTGAGAGCCGGAGACACGGGAGCGGGAAGCGGAACCAGGAACGAGGAGCAGGTAAGGTCCGAGGAGTGGCAGCCATGAGCAGAGTGCAGGTAAGAGTTGGGTGACGAAGAGACAAAGCAGGACTGTACCAGGATGACGAGTGGAGCCAGAGGCGCAGGAGCTGGGATGATCCGAGAACAGGAATGTTGTCACGCGGACGGACTTGCACCGAGTGACTGGAGTTGGCCCCTCTTATCCGCCGCAGGTGGTGCTGATCAGCGTCGATGGGCTGCAGGTGCATGTGGGAGGTGCCAGAGCTCCGCCCAGCTCCGGAGTCAGGCAGGTGAGGGAGGGGGAGAGGAGAACACAGGAGGCAAAAACAGGAGCAGGAGGGCGTGGATCATGACACACATTTCAGGTTAGTCATGTGTTATTATCACTCCTTGTGTAAAAATCAGTACAAATACATTTTTATTGGTGAAAAACATTACTTTGATTATCTGAACAACTGAGAATAAATACTGAGAGATATATGTTGAGCTATTTTGCCATCAGATTACCTAACTTTGGATCAACCATGAACACTGACTGTTTTTTGTGCATATTCACTCAAATACATGCCCTCTGATATTGCTTTATACACATGTTTGAATACCAACATTTAGACTTCAGCTGCATTGTATCAGAAATAGGATGACACTATTGTGTTCTGATTATTATTACGTGGCTTTGGATATTGCTGCTGTTTCCAGTGTTACATCTCTCCCATTGGAAACAGGAAAACCACCAACTCACAACATCTGTAATAAAGTTTCAAAAGTTTAACTAGATGCCTTGTACCCAGCACACAGTACAATATTTGGACAGGTCCAGACCAATCCCAAAAACTGCACCAAAGTGCATCAAAATAGCCCAAAAGCTCAAAATCTCAAAATGGTTGAATCACATAATCCTCCCACATCATCCTGTTTTATTTGCCACACTTCACTGAAAACAAAAATAGCACAGCATTGAACACTTTCACCACCAGCAAAAAATCATTACACAATATGTTTTTTTTTCCTTTTCTTTTTCCTTTCTCCGAAAATAAAAATTGCTTTTACACTCCCAGAAAAAAAAAACAGGTGTGCAACCTCCAAATGAGCATTCGGCAAAGCACTCCAGGATTCAGGACCTCCTCAGACTGCACTATCTGTCTATCTATCTAGCGCAGTGCAGCTGAAGTGATGTTTCATTTTCCAGGACCCTTGGAGTGCAGCTGCAGAGATGGAGAAATAACAGCTGACTCACTCTCTCATGGCTTATTGATCTCTTGGCCCTCATCCCTCCCTCAGTGCTGCACAGACACTCTATGCCAATATTGTGCTGCTCATGTGTGCAAACTGCTGTCAAATTATATTACAGTCTTATGAATTTAGCAAGACAGTTGTCCAGTATTTTTCTTAAAACAGTTCCGACCAAAACAAACACATTTTCTCTTCTACCTATTTCTATTTTCTGCGGGCAGTGAATGAGATAAACCTGCTGTGATGTACAAACTGAAGCTATTGATTAGACTTATATCAGCCGACAGGGGTGGACAATGTCTGTGTCTCACCAAAACTCTGTCTATCTCTCTTTTAAAAATCTCTTACTTTTAGACCTGCGTTAGGCTACTAAAACTGACTAATCACCCAAGATCAGTTATCAAAGATGCACAATGTAACTTTGTCTGGTGGAGAGGCTCTATGTAAGCTAGATGTTTTACTTTATCTGGAATGTTCCACAATATGGCATTAAATCTACACATCTTGTAATTATTCCTTTACAAAAATATTATTCATATTGCAAAAAAAGCAAGCAAACAAACAAGCAAAAAAAAAAAAAAAAAACAGGGAACACATTAATTATTATCAGCAGGCTTGCCTCTCCACAGATCTGACCTGTAACTTGGCCTGGTGGCGTTGTCTGCTTGATAGGTCTAATGCATGGAAGCCTAATGGAACATTCTATGTAAAGCAAAGGTAATATCTCCATGGAGACAAGTAGACAGCGTACCCTCCACTGGAACATTTACGCGGTGCATTTACGCAGCGCATTTACGCATTTACGCATTTACGCACACATTTTTGCTCCAACCACACCAAATTATGCCAAACAAAGCACTTTACTTTACTTTGGCCTAGACCGTAATTAGCCTACTGAAGTCTTGGATGACTGTCAAGAGGCCTTGTCCTATTGAAAAAGAAAATCTATTGAGAAATGTAACCGTCAAGTTCCCCAGAATCCAGCGCGAAACGCAGCGGACGTTGGTTAAAGTTTCCACAATAAAACAATATTGGTAAAGCAGAATAATAACTACGTACATCGATGTCACATTTCAATAGAAGCAAACACCAGTGATTCAATATTTACCAGAATGTCTAATGCAGTTTTTTCGCAGGTTTACAGGCTGCATTCTGAAAACACAAAGCGGATGTGTAGGACGCGGGGTGGGTGTGCGCGGAGTCGCTTTCTGTTTTTGCTCTACCTTGTTTAACGTGACACAGACGCACTGAGAGGAGGCTGGTTGGAGCAAGTTTTTCTACCCTACCTTGGCTCCTCACTTCACCCTTCTCTTTGCCATGGAGGCTCGGACTTTCTACCGCGAAGAGATCAACAACACGACATGGGAAGTGGTCGAGAAGTACAGCCGTCTCAAGCAGATCGGCACCGGGGCGTACGGTTCTGTCTGGTAAGTACTGGAGAGGTGCAATGTGTGGGTCTACGCAGGGAGTCCGGACAACTGGAGTGGATTGAACACGATTAGATTGTGTAAATAGCGCGTCATTACATAATATAGTCATAACACAGACATAAACACGTTGTCACCACTTTTACCAAGAAATCTAGCCCCGCGTTAAGTTGCACCTGACACCATTACATCATAGGTTTGGTACAGGCAAGATCGGAAATCAAACCGTGCCTTTCTTATATCCGTTGGTACTTGTTTATGGAACATGGCCACGCTCTTTGATTATAAGCACTCTGTACGCACACTTGCACAGGGAAACCCCCAGGACTTGCATGTGACCTGACAAACAGAAAGGATAATAATTACTTTGTCTTCAGAAAAAAAAGAATAGATGTCTGTTTGTATGCAAAAATACACACTGGCAAGGAAAGGGGGCATTATTGCGAAATACAGCCCAGAACAGACTTTGAAAGAGGAGTATGGCACAATCAGCTTTTATGTATGTATGTATGTATGTGAGTGTGTGTGTGTGTGTGTGTGTGTGTGTGTGTGTGTGTATATATGTGTGTGTGTGTGTGTGTGTGTGTGTGTATATGTATGTATGTGTGTGTGTGTGTGTGTATGTATGTATGTATGTATGTATGTGTGTGTGTGTGTGTGTGTGTGTGTATGTATATATGTGTGTGTGTATATGTATGTATGTATGTATATATGTATGTATGTATGTATGTATGTATGTATGTGTGTATGTATATATGTGTGTGTATATGTATGTATGTATGTATGTGTGTGTGTATGTATGTGTAAGTATGTATGTGTGTGTGCATGCATGCATGTATATATATGTATGTATGTATGTGTGTATGTATGTATGTGTGTAAGTATGTATGTGTGTGTGTGTGTGTATGTATGTATGTATGTATGTATGTGTGTGTGCATGCATGTATATGTATGTATGTATGTATGTATGTATGTATGTATGTATGTATGTATGTATGTATGTATGTATGTATGTATGTATGTATGTATGTATGTGTGTATGTATGTATGTATGTATGTATGTGTATGTATGTGTGTACATGTGTGTGTGTATGTATGTATGTGTGTGTGTGTGTGTGTGTGTGTGTGTATGTATGTATTTTACTGTCTAGTTAACCTTCATTTGATGTTTTTTTTTTTTTCCAGTTGACAGTTGCTAAGTAATGTAATTATTGTTTTCTGCTCGTCTGATGATGTAAAAATAACGTACTTGTCTTTCTGTCTGGGATGACACATGACATATCTATATAAAGACAATGTAAAATGGCAACCTTGGTCTATCATTGTAATACATAAGTATTGCCTTCAGCTAAATAAAAAGCTGATGTTTACACTGTGATATTTAAGCAGTAAGCTTGGCTACTTCCAATCCATTATAGATTAATGCTCAAGTGTTGGTTGCCAAATAGCTTAAGATCTTTTTCAAGCTTTTTTTTTTTGAGTCTGACCCTATCTGAGGTTATCCCCACCTCCGCATGTCCAACAGAACTGTCAGTTAATCACAGGGCAAGAAGTAACACGTGGGAAAAGGCAACAGACGGATTTCAGATTTAGAAATGAAAACTAGATTACTAAATGAGTGAGATCTATCTAGCCTTGTACTTATGAGCAAAATGTAGGTCTGTCACGATCTATAATACTATATCAACTTATTGTTCAATATATGTTAGATGGAACAGTCATTTTTGGGGGACAGTATTTATCGTGGGTACTTTTTCTTAATAATATTTGGAAATGTTTTGTTATTTTTACTGCTCTACAATTAGATTTGAGCTGTGGAGGGTTGACTAAATAACTTCTATGACTCATTATAGATGCAAACTAACTACCAATGTGTTTCATCCTGATGTCTATATATTACTGTTAGTGTTTTTTTTTAATAACCATATTGTACACAGAGAATATTTTTTGGGGATAATTCTACTTTAGGGTAATTGTGTCAGTGGCATAAATTAGTTTCAATATTATCGTTTATCACTTGTA
The DNA here is from genome assembly GCA_019594935.1 of Periophthalmus modestus. NCBI lineage: Eukaryota > Metazoa > Chordata > Actinopteri > Gobiiformes > Gobiidae > Periophthalmus > Periophthalmus modestus. The sequence continues at coordinate 20,714,746 of JAIEZT010000084.1, read as the reverse complement.
TTTCCTTCAAAAATATATCGAATTTCAAAATTTGTTATTGTGACAGACCTAGCAAAATGTAAAGTGAAGTTTCTAATAATCGTTTAGTCAGTCATACACGTTCTGGGCATTTTGGCATTGGGTTACTGGCTTTATCATTACAGAGTCATCTTATACTGTATAAATATTATGGCAGGAAAGTATTGTTTCTCTTTTACCTCACTCTGTCTTTTTTCCCACTCAGTAGGACGATTCTAAACCAGTCTTAGCCACTTCTATATTTAGCACAACTGAAGCACTGTTAGAAATGGAGATACACTTTAGATGCTCATTATAAAATATATTGTTAACATTGCCCTTCCACTTGTTTAGGTTTAAGTTGTATTGTGCAGCGTAATGACCTATAGGGGTGGAAGTGTACGTTAAACACATCTGAAAAAAACCCTGTAATTTTTCTTTTTACAAACAAATACAAATACTGTTCAAAATGAATATCCAGAAAGGAAACAAAATAGACACAAAAGCTTTAAAAAATATTTGATAGAAAATCTTTATCTTTTCATCATTGTCTCATACTTCAGAAATATAATATTTTAAGTTTTGCAAATTTTTGAAAATTTTAACTAGCCTGTTCAGTATATAAGGTCTTAAATGGACTCGCTCCTCCAACCTTGGGTGAGTTCATTATGGCCAAAACCAGGACTAGTGGTAGGGTAACAAGAGCCTCTACCAGAGGTGACTGTGTAATACCTTATAGACGCACTACATTTAGTCAGCAGGTGTTATCAGTCAAGGGAACAGAAATCTGGAACAACATCCCAGCTGTAATAAGAGACTCTACAACTTTCAGTACATTTAAAATGAATCTGAAACAATGGCTCAAGAACCAGAACTGTGATCATTGATGATATGCTACTATGTACATGTCAGTGTTGTATGATATTATTGTGTTTCATTGTGCTGTTTCATCCATGTCTGTCCTGTTAATTGTAATTGACAATCTGTCCTTATGTTCATTGTGTGAACTTGTAGTTTCTTGTCGTTTTTATCTCTCTAACCTGCCAGGGACTACAGATGTAAAGTGGCCTTTGGGCTAATTCTGGCATATTTACATTTATATGTTTATGAATATGCATTGTCTCATTTAAATAAAAAAAAAGACTTTTAGTAATTGGCATAAAAAAAATAATTAAAAAAAGGAAAAATTCTTCCTCCAATGTTAAACCTTTTACTGACAGAGAATTTAAAAAAAGCCAAGTTTAATGTTGGCAGTTGGAGGTGACTGGATTGGGGCTGAAAATCTTTGGTAAAAATATGTAATGTATATGTAATTGCTAATTTTCTGACAAGCATGTTTTAATAATAGATTCACATTTCAAAGTAAAATGAATTGACAGAAAGACTGACATATGAAGCTCACAGAATCACATGCATTTCCGAACATATTTATAGAGGTCTAAACTACAGGGTTAGCAGTTTTTGTACAGCACAAGATGGGCTTTTTTGTTTGATAGTACTTGATAAATATAAGCTTTTGTGATTTGCTAATTGCACTCATTCAAATTGCAGTTTCGATTCTGTTGCTATTAATCTCACATCCCTACAATGAATCTAGATTTTGATTCAAATTTACTTAATTGCACAGCTCTAAGCCTATGGGCCAAACAAACCCTCAGTATTGCTTGGGAGTTCAATGCTGAGAAAATCGTCAGTAGTAATTTGGTAATCACTGCAAGAGGATTAAAGGGCCGAATATTCAGAGCTGCAGGGCAACACCATGGCTCATAGCACTGCTGCGCTTGAGTGTTGATGTAGGTGTTTTGTGGATGTGGCTCCAAATAACAGGCCTTTCCTCCCACAGTGAAGCCCAAGACAGCAGTGGTGCATAGGGCAAGTTAGTAGAGACCAATAACCAGCCTTCAAAGATTGCATAAAACAATAATTTATTTAGATTTTAAAGCAATATATAATACACTTTGACCATTTAATGTGTGAATCAGTTCAAGTCAGACCTAATTACTTTATCAGCGAGATGGCAGATTAGGTTTGGAACAGCAGAAACCTTGATTTTTCTTGCATCATTTAAGGGGTCTAGTGAATAGGTTATGACTCATCTCCACTTTAAAGCTCATTGACTTTGTTAAAGCTGGGACCTGTACCAACTGGATAAGAAAGTGTTCCAGGAAATAGCTCTAAAATTTAAACTTCAGCAGATTCGTCAGATTCGCCCAAACTTTTTTTTTATTGAGAGCCACATCTCAAAACATATTCGAGGCAGAGAGCTAGAGACGAGTGATCAGTGCAGTGCGGTGCTTTATACACAGCTTTGACAGAGCCGCTGTGTATTAATAAGGCTTGAAACATATTCATTTTAGGTCTGTATCACAATGCAATGTGCTGTTGGAGGATATAGTGGGAGAAATAGTTTAATTTGCTGTAAAAAGTACTGCTTATGATCAATTGGGCCAGTTCAGCAGGAGGCCTGAGGGCCAATAAAAGCTGGTCTGAGGGCCGCATTTGGCCCCCGGGCCATAGTTTGGACAGCTCTGCTCTAAAACTTTGAATTAGAGCTGGACAAATGTCTGTGTAACCCCACAATCGTCAGGTATGATTTATAGCAAAAGAAAATGTTTATTCTGTGAACTGTCACTTTAAAACTTTTGGCCAGTTGACAGATTTGAATTGACCTTTTGCTCTGGACAATATGGCAAAAAAATAAAAAATCCCAATAATTTTTCCTCATGTAGATCAATGTAGATTTTTTTATTTTCAAAAACAATCAAAATTTCTTTCAGTATTTATTTATTGCGCATAAACAAGTTTTTTTTACTCAATTTAACTCAAAATAGCCATTTTTTGCTCTAAAGTCTGAACTTGGCTCCAAAGCACATGCTATTACTTACTGTAGAGTTCTGAAGAGATGATCCCAAGATGATCATTGACTATTAGACATGACTGAATTTCCAACTCTACTTTAAATATACTTGGTAAAATATCTGTTCAAGGATACAATAATGAAGAATTATCATGTCTATTTTTATTAGACTTTTGTATATCAGACCTCAAGGCCAGTAGTGCTGTGAAGTACTACAAACAACAAGGCCAAGAAAAGTAAAGATCTTGAAATATGACAAATACAAATAGGCCACTGCTGAGGTAATGTATGCTCATCTTTAAATGTTTTGGGCTTTAGTTGTGATTTATAAGCTTTCCTTGTTAAAATTGTTGTTTTATTATTTGAAGGAGATAACTGGTTTTCTGTTCTCAGTGGCCAAGTCGAACTCATGAGTTACATTTGTAAACAGCATAACTTGTGCACCTCAGTAACAATTAAATAACATTACAAAATATATTCTACTGCCATTAGCAACTAGGTCACAAATCTGAATCGAAACTGCTTTTGTTTTGTTTGTGAGTGTAAATGGGCACAGAGCAGAATGGATGGTCGACTGTGAGATACCACTCCGTGAATGTGAGATACCACTCCGTGAATTCTTTTACAAAGGAACAGAGACACACTTTGCAGACTCAGTGGTTTCTTGTTCTGTCGAGCTGTGGTAACCAAACAGCAGCACACATTCTTGTAATTGATGTGTTGACACTCCCTTCAAATTAATTTACCTTTGCCACAACAGTAAAGTTGAAAGTTAAATTGCATTGACTGTATAGAGACACAAGACACACATTTCTGCTTTGTAAAAATTGTGTTTTGTAGCTAAGGTCATTTTCACACATTAGTGTGCTCTGTGGACCCACCCCAGTGTGCACTAGCTTTAATTCTGTTTACTTTGTCCACATACACTGCGCATCATACATCCCAAACACGCACGATGAGCCATGTGAGAGTCCATCAGCTGATCGCTGATTGAACTTATTTCCATGACAACGGACTCCAAGCAGACAAAGCCCCTTGAGTAAGTGCACACGCTATACGCAGTGGTCTTTTCTTTCTCCTGGGCTTAATACACCATGAGGACTTTACATGGAGGAGAAGTGGTGGTGGAGGAGAAAAAGCTTTTGGAACGACGCACAGACAACCCCAGGTTCACCTGTGCAGACAGACACAGGAGGAGACTGTGGCTGTTATTAAATTGATCCAAATGGCCTCGTCAGATGAACGTGTCAACTGCAGCGCCCATTCATACAAATACACGTGGTCCGAGTTTCTTTTTCACTTTTACTGTCAGCGTGGTTACACAGGTTGGCCCGAGGTCAGCTGTGTTCACACTGCACTTGCTCCACTCCAGAATGCAAGTGGAGCCGCTCCGGGACCACCTGTTTAATGCGGCCTTTTAATGCAGGGTTTTATTGAGGTCCAGTTGCAACTGTTGGGTTCACACCGGCCCTAGAACAGCTCCCTCTGAGCGAATGCTCTTTTACATTGACCTAACTAGTGGTAGTGTGAAAAAGACCTAAGTTTCTTGTCATGTTTACACTTAATTGTATTATATCCTAACCAACTTTTTACACTTTTTTGGCCCATGGCTTCATTGGGCAGGATGTAAGTGTGAAATTTGAGAGAAGACATTAAGTAAACTACAGTGACCAATAAGGCTGTGCAGTTAATCAAATTTTGATTGACTCAATCATGTCTAATTGTCAGTGATATATTAGTTCTTTTTAATCAAAGCTATTCCTTTGTCAGTAAAAGCTGTGGTTGGAGCAGAACACATTTATTTTTAAATGACCAGGAACCAAAAGTGTCACCTTCCCTATTTCTGTCCACAGCTCATCTATTAACGAGAAGACAAACGAGAAAGTGGCCATCAAGAAGCTGCACAGGCCGTTCCAGTCGGAGATCTTTGCAAAGAGGGCCTACCGTGAGCTGCGACTGCTCAAACACATGAAGCATGAGAATGTGAGTCATACTGACACTAGGACAGGAGGTCTTCCAACATATACCACACAAGCACCGTACATTCACCCACACAAGCCTGCAGCATGCAGAAATCACTCTGTTTAAGCCCCTACTCTCTCTTCATTCTTACCAGGTGATAGGACTTCTAGATGTGTTCACGCCTGCCACAAGCCTTGACGACTTCCAGGACTTGTAAGTAGTTATCACAGTTGCAAAGAATCGCCTCGGGGACAGGGAGGAGTAAAGTTTATTAGTCGTGTGCAGTACTTAGGTGCTTAGGTACAGTGCTGTTGTGAAAACCCATAGTAAAAGTCTATGCTAGTATGAACTCTGTCTCACAATTGCTACATGTCATGTTAAGATAGACAATGGATAATGGTTTTTACTGGGTTGAATAGAATTGCAGTTTTGCTAATATGGCCAATGTGTGTAGTATTCTCAATAATGGGAAATGCACCAAAACAGTTTTTCCAGTCCTGATACAGAGACAATATTGACTGTTGATAAGCTACTTTCCATCTACTATAAAAGCACTGTGTTTCATTTCAGTTATGGCAAAACCTTTTAAAATATTACTGATTTCTCTAAAGCAGTTTGAGGAAGCTGCTGTGACCACAAACTGGTAATGAAGCACCTGCTTTCTGATAAAGGAAGTTCTACAGTTTTACCCAAATGCCAGTTTTCTGAAATTAAATGTTCAGTATCATCATACTGCATTGCTGAATAGGTTCATATGACAATTTTAGTTTCTTTTTCTTCTTTTTCCATTTTGTGATCTAAAGATCTAAAGTTCTAAATCGTGATTTCATTTTAATATGCCAGTTTTTTCCACTTTTAAACATTTTCTGGTCTGGGCCCCTTTGCATAAGCTGCTATTTTTAATTGACATGGCAACTGTACTGTCATAAATTTTGTTCCTCTTGTTGTTATTGCTCTTCTTCTTCTTCTTGTTCATCTTCTTCTTATTGGCTATAATTTAAAAGTCATATATTGGATTGGAAATGGATGCTTGTGATCTTTAGACTGTGTTATAATGCTATAACTTCATCAGAAACATAGCCGGAGTTGTGTTTTGCTTCATGCACAGATGTTTGAGTAAAGCTGGTTTATTAGTCTATCTACATCTCTGTGTATGTCTGTGTCATACATACTTCATACACCAAAGTTCAAAATGTTCTGTTCCTCCTTGTGGTGACATGTAGTTTTAGTTTTCAAGTTAACAGCTACCTTTTATCTTTATTTCAGTTGCGATGAGCAATTCCACAGCTGAAATGATCCATTCCAGTGAAGGTGTATGGAGTTTAAAAACATTGTGAAGCATCTTCTGCATTACCACATGACATCACAAGGTGGAATAGGGTGTTTGAACAACTCAGTTTAAATATGCAATTCCAGGTATAGTTTTGATGAGGAAACAACATTATAACATAGATCAGAAAATAGCATAATAAAGGCCCTTTAATCATGAAGACTACAACAAATGCTATTGTTGAATCTGCATTTTCATGTCCAGTTCCATCAGTGTATCAGGTTAAACCATAAAGCTCACAATTTATTAAATTCTGTGAGCCTATGCATCAGCTGTTCAATCTATTTTGCAGATATGTTGTAAGTTTTACTACTAACACCTCTTTAAGTCTCAGATAAATCATTTCCTGAGAACTACAGGCTGGTGCTTGTGCTCTGCCTCAGGAGTAACAGCAGATAGGACCTCTCAGCAGATCAGTAACTCCCATAGGAAATAAAAAGAGGACATGGTTCTTATGCTTTGTGCATATTCCCATTCTTCAACTAAACCTCTTATTCTATAGCATGTGGGTATATATGGTGACTGTTCTATATTTTTAGTTAAACTTTCACCTTCTTCAATTTCAGGGCTCAGTATTTATCGTGTGCATATTCTTGTTGCAATAGTGAGGACGTGTCTGCTATTTTTTATGTTATATGATGAGATTTAAGCTATAGAGAGATGAAACCTCCAGGACTCCTTATTGGTTAATTCTGGTATTTATTTATTTATCTATCGTGATTTAAATTGGCTTATCGTGACATGCCTATAGTGGAATATAAAAGAAAAGATTATTGATAGATGCAAGGTCAGTGCAACAGAAAAAGCACCGATCGGATTTCACTGCAGTCAGATAAGGTGAAAGTATGACAAGGCTGGGAAAAGCTTCAGCTGGGAGGATCAAAGAGGGAATAATACTATACTAACAGTGGCTTTGTGGCATGTTGTTTGAACACAAAGTTTACGTCAGGCTTTAAGGCTGCAAAATGAAAGTAAATACCAAACTTTTGCTGGCTTGTAGTTTAGTTAATCATCTGTTTTTGCAGCTACCTGGTGATGCCTTACATGTTCACAGACCTATCGAAAGTACGAGGCCATCTTTCTGAAGACAAGGTCCAGTTTTTGGTCTACCAGATGCTCTGTGGACTAAGGGTAATCTGTGTCATACATACTTCATACACCAATTAAAAAGTAATAATAATGAATATGCTGCTCATTGTGGTATAACATGAATGCATCAAATGGTAATGGGTATACTATTTAATATTCTAAGCCTCTGCCACATTCTAAGATACCTGATTGGTTATAAATGTTAGTATGGATTTCAGTTTGTTGATGAATGATGCAGCCTGGTGTTGATAAAGCTTGTACAGGTGGTACAGGCGATTAGGGTTCTGGGTTATTCTTATTAAACTTTACAGTAGACCAGTATTTTTCCAGTTACGTGCACAGCTCACCCAGAGTTATTATGTGTTTACACTGTAGCAGCCAACAGACACGCTGATTCAATTGATTTGTTCTCACATTGATTCACTATTTATAGTGACTCATTCACAGACAGATATTTGTTTTGTTCAATAAGTTTCATGTTCATGTTTGGAATGAATGGTGTTTAGCGGGAAAATGTCTTGATGATTTCTTATTCTATCTTTGCTTTTATTTTCAGTATATTCACAAGGCTGGGATTATCCACAGGGTGAGTATAGCTTTGTCTTGCAAAGTTGTACAATGCTAAGTTGGTGTAGCTTTCACAATTTACACAAGAGGTAAAAGAATCTTGACCCAATTTGTCCTGATTTCTGAGCCAAATGGGCCCTGCCCCGACAGGTAGGATGAGTTCACTCTTGATGTGGAAATGCGGGTTGAGAGATGTTTGGCCACACCTCACAACTCCAGCACATTTATAAGGAAATAGGTTTCTGTCTTACACTGCACATAGATAAGTTGATTCTTTATAGAGTTTTACTGTTCAACTGTCTACAACTGTTGTTGTGTTCATTCTTCCGACAAATAAAAAGAGCTGAAGAGAATGACACCAGAAGCCAAGTATAGCCCGGGCCCTGACTACAGCAGGGTCAGCTGAACTTGGCTGTAATTAATTTCTCAAGTCACACAAAGAAGATTCTACCATGAAAAAAACCCAAACTACTTTACGTGGTAAAAAAACAAAACAAAACAAACAAAAAAACCCTAAAAGAAATGGCTGAATAATTTTCAGCAATGAACTTCTGTATTTTCCAGCCTTTCTTGCAACCCTTGGTTTAGGCAGGGGTCATTAAACTTATTAATTAGAAATTGGTCAGTGAAAATGCCAGTTAATTAGACCAAAAGGCCATATAATATGTTGAATCTAAAAAAAATATATATATATATATGTAAATTATACATTTAGAAATGAACAATTTGAAATAATTACAACTCCCTGCAAAGTGGCAGTTTACTCTTCCTTATAACCCTAGTTGAGAAACCCTTTTATAGAGTACAGTATAGGATGCTGTAGTGGTAAACTGCAGTTTTAGCCATTATAATATGCAGTTGATAAAACTTGCATGGTCCCTTGTCTATATAGTATTCGATAACTGCTGTTTTCTAAGCATCCCACTGTCCTTGTACCAGTTGCTTCCTGTTCTTTTTCTTGTCAATAGCCTGGAGAGAACATGTATCTGCCACTATGAGTCAACCTTCTGCTTTAGTGTTACTTTGTTGCACTGCACTAGTCATTTGTGAGCCTTATTATCACTCTCTCACCAGGCACACATGATGTCATACTTTTTATGAATGGCTCTGAAAAACAAACTTGCTTCTAATTAATACCATGAAAGTGTTTTTATGAGTTTATTACATGTAATCTAATGAACTTATCTCATGAGTAACTATAATATATATATACTCTCTTGAAGGATTTGAAACCTGGTAACCTGGCAGTAAATCAAGACTGTGAACTCAAGGTTTGTACCTGACTATCTGATTGACAATGTGTAAACGTTTTGAAGCAGAAAACATGATTACACTGGATTGCTTTGTAAATTATAAATGATGTATGTAATGGACTTGTAATGGTTGTGAGTGGTTTGACCCCAAGTCTCTGTAGTGTGTTTTCTGCTATTGTGGCCCCTTGCTTCAATGTGCAATGTAAAAATCTAAAATAAATCAACCATTCTATAAGCCCTACAAGGCACAGCCCACAAACAAACATACACTGCAAAGTCACAAACCTGATGCGATGTGCAGTGTTTTCATTTGTAGAATGCATGCTGATTGTGTTGTGATAGCACTCTGAAGGGAGGGTGAGGATGGAGTCAGAGCATCAAAAACAAAACTGAAACAAATGCATAATTTTAGGTGTTGTTTTCAGCGAATATAGCATTTTCATAAGGTAAAAGGTAACACAGTGATCTAAATATGCTATGTGTTAACAAGTAATATCTCATAGAAGAGTAATATACCCCCTCTTTAAATATTAGATATTTGATGATAGTGATTATAGTGATAGAAATATGCCATTACTATCAAATGGATTTAAGGGAGTTTAGAGTATTACAGTAATGTAATATGCACATAACAGGAATCATAATTATACTAAAGCTTAGTAATGTTTAAGCCAGATTCCCCAAACTTCTGTCACTTCTGTTATCTTCTCATAGTCCCTACTTCTTTATTCGAGACCTGTTTTTGTATTCCTTTATATGTTGTTATTATAGATTTCTAGAACATGTTTGATTCTCAAATGCATCTGCTAATCATCATGTAATTGTTAAAAGCTAAAATTACAAAAAAAACCCTCAAAATTATTTCTGTGAACTATATATATGTCCTATATGTGCCTACAAACGGGATTAGCCACTACATATGGCAAACTATATTAATAGAGTGTGGCGACTATACATAGAAATTGGGTGTAACGTATGCATAATTTTGAATGAATAAAAACTACAGTATAGAAAAGATCTAAAAATCTAGTCCTAAGTGTGTTTGTTTGTGTTTTTGGTTCAGATCCTGGACTTTGGCCTGGCTCGCAGTACTGATGCTGAAATGACCGGATATGTGGTGACCCGGTGGTACCGAGCACCTGAGGTCATTCTGAACTGGATGCACTACACGCAGACTGGCAAGACAATCACAACTACACGTTCCTTTGTCTCACTGTCATGTCTGCTTTTCAGAAACAGTTGTTTTCTTGGTCTTGAAATGGGAATTTTGTAACTTTGCTTAACTTTGCTCTTTCCTGGCTTAAATCAGATTTTGGTAGTAGAAATTTGTATTGATATTATTTAAGTCATATCTACTGGAATCTGTAGTAAAATTGTTTCAGAGAAGATTCCAAAGCAGTTTTTTTTTAACTCTAGAGCCTTGGATGCTATCACCACCGATAGACTTGTGGGTTGCGGACTTTCTATTACTGTAACTTCGCAACCAATTGTGCTAACATGTAAAGTCAAACGGCATCTCAAAGCAGAAGAATGGGACTCTTTAAATATGTCACTGTCATTACAGTAATGTGCTTACGTTGTCCCTCAAAGATGACCAGTCAGAGCGCAGGTGGGATTCTCCCAGTCAGTTATTTGATGTATCAAAGGAAAAATAAGGATGGATATGTAAAATAGAGGTAGTTGTATGAAAAAAAGGCAGTACATGCAGCAGTGGTACAGTCAGGGGAGGCAGGTGAGGCACGGCCTCACCTGCCTCTCTGTGTCATCACAGAGAAAAAAATTATGAAATGGTTATATTTATCCAATGATTTGTGCTATCAAGTTATTTTCCGCAGAATAGTGACAGCAAGCTACAATTTAAAGTTAGCAAATCAACTTTAGCAAGCCGTTTACTTTTTTCTTCATACCTGGCCCTACTTTTTAAATGGAGGAATATTACATATTAAAGCTCAAGCAGTTTTCTAAACTGGACTTTCGGTCGAAGCAGGAGGTTATAATTAAAGGCCCGAGACCAACGCTAAAGGAGCTAAATGGTTTGCTCCAGGCTACGGGACGAACGATTTGCTCTTTTCAAACAGAGTGGTACGAAATGGTAAGAAATTTAATGAGTTCAATCCATTGAAAATTGTGAAACCAGACTAAGGATAAAAAACAATACAAAACCAGCTTGCTTTGTATTTCATACTATTAAAGCAATTTCATACGGACTTCGGAACTTTTATTTTGAAATGATTTTTTTTTTAAATCTGGCCCCAAGTCACTGGGAGAGAAATTAACCTGGGGCCAAATGTACTGACACCTGGTTTATATGTTTGTAAATCTGATTGTGATGACATCGGTGTCTCACCAACCATGAACCTCACCGCACATTACTGACATGCAGATACTTCCTTTAACATGATTTTTATGGCTAAAAAAAACAAAAAGTCAAGGCGAGCTAGACTCAGTCCTTAAAGAGCCCCATTCCTCTGCTTTGAGATGCCATTTGAATTTACATGACAGGACTAGTTGTGAAGTTACGGTAATGGAAAGTCTGTAACCGCGAGTCTATCGGTGGCAATAGCATCCGACATTATAAGGTTAAGCAACAGTTTGTAATTATGTCGATAATTTTTTAAAAGTTTGTTCTGAAACATCCAAGAAATTTCCAGTGTGTAGTATCCTCTGTGTCTTGTGGTGCACTTCGCTGTTGGGTGGGTTGTAGAATGACTGTGTCACTGTGTTAAATGCCTTCAGTTTGGTGGCTGTCAGTTTGACAATGAATGTATTTCCCTTTATCTGTGAGCAGCTGTCAGGCGTGGAAGCTGACTGAGCCCTGACAATCAGAGCTGGAGCTGTCACTGAACACACACCATTATGTTTTCGTTCGAAGCCCTCTTTCCTTCATTGTGGAAAACAGGCAGCACAAAGTTTACAGCAGTATAAAAACTAGGCCAATGGAAACATTCTATCAAATCTGGAAGCTATTAACCCACATGTAGTATTTGTTTGTTTTTCATCTGAATGTGTTTCTCATTTGTTACCTCTGTGCCACTATCTGACTTATTTCACTTTGTATTTGCGAAATCGTCTTTAGGCTATACATTAGGCCTGATTACCTTACCTCAAGTGCAATTATAATTAGATCAGAGAAAACTTTTTACTCAGAATATGTGGTGGCTCGGTCCGTCCTCATTTGTAAAACACTGTGATATTTCCTCGAGGTTCCACTCATGTTCTCTCTCTCTCTGTTTATTCTAGTGGACATCTGGTCAGTGGGCTGCATCATGGCTGAGATGATCAACGGGAAAACACTATTTAAAGGCAAAGATTGTATCCTTCTTGCAAACATTACAGTTTTTAAGTTATTTACAAAGAAACTGATATCATGTTGCGATGTTCCATTTCTTCTTTTTGTTTGATCTAAATGTGTCCCACTATTATTTGTAATTGTATTGAATTAACCCATTGTTTTCTTGCTGCAGTTGACACTAATAACATGCCTTTAGCTCTCTTGATTGTTGCTGTGGTTTCATATGAGCAGTTCCCTGCAGTAGTGTCACTATGGCCAATATAATGAAAAGATTATTGAAATAAATCCTTAATAATAAACCACTATTTAGACATGGACCAGCTGACCCAAATCATGAAAGTAACTGGAGTCCCCGGACCAGAATTTATACAGAAGCTGGACACTCCCGAGGTAACCATATAGGCTGTATATGTTTCATGATATGCATTGCCATGAATAATTCATACAAAAACTTTTAAATTGTCAAAAATGTGAAAGGTTAAAGCCATGTGACTTAAACCCATGAACATGCAAAGAGTTGACAAGAGCTACAGTAGAAAACTCCTGCATTTCTCTATAAGACCAAAACTATTATTGTGCTCACAGTACAGCTAAAATATATAAGTCTTATGGGACTTTTTGTAGACTATTCTGTTTTGATGTTTGTTTTCTGATTACAGGCCAGGAGTTATATGAAAAACCTTCCACCTTATCCGCGAAAAGACTTCTCTGTTTTATTCCCTAGAGTCAGTGATAAGTGTAAGTTTTAGGTCACATTTATTTGCAGGTTACTGTTAACCATGATTGTTCCTGAATGTCCAGTGGAACCAAAAATAATGTAAACTAGTCTAGTTGTATATTGTACTGATGAATGCGCTGGCTGTGGTTTTGCGGTTGGTCAAAGGGCATGTCATCTGTTGATATGCATCAATGCTAATTTGAATAAACATTTGCCATAACCTCACACATGGTAACAGTGTCTGCCATAGTAGAGCAATAACAGGTCTTGGTCTATAGTAATTTTATAATTATAACTTTAACATGTTCAAACCCAGAAGGATAAATTGATTTTGTATACCCATGTTCAGGCGTAGCCCTCCTTGAGAAGATGCTGGTCCTTGATGGAGATGAACGGCCCACAGCAGAACTGGCTCTAGAGCATCCGTACTTTGACAGCCTACGGGACCCAGACGACCTCCCCGAGCCTAAGCCATATGATGACACCCACGACAACGCTACAATGTCCCTGGAGGAATGGAAGAGTAAGTGTTGAAGCATATTCCTATAGTCACTACAATGTAGTGGTATTTAGTGGTATATGCCAAAATTTTGTAGGTAGGATGTTATGTCAATCTTTTGGCATAATTTGTCCACAAAAGAAAAGCATTCTGTGGTAAAAGTCTGCTTAAATGGCTTTAATGGCTTCCTTTTGTTGAAATTATGAAAGATTATCATATTTATTGTCATTCTGTCCACAGGGTTATGTTTTAAAGAGGTGAAGAGCTTTGTGCCTTTCCCACGGAGAGACTCCAAAAGGAAAAACACTCTCACTATGTCTCCATAACCTCTTGATGTCAGATTACTACTGATGCCCAACCAATACAGACAACAGCCAATAGTGCCCTTGGAGTTCTTAACAAACGCATAAGTCTTGAGTTTTTATTTTTTGTGCTGAAACGTGTCATCCATGTTTTAACTACTACCCACTTCCTTTATTTATTTCTCTTTCAGAGTTGTCTCAGGATCCATTATTGTTATAACATAGTATTAAAAGCTATGGGCTACGTGTCTACCATGCACTGTGTGGAAATAGACTTAACAATTATTGGGAGTATTTTGAAGACGTTTTTTTCTGCCTGGTCATATAAATATTTACTTCTAACTAAATTTTGCTTTTACTGGTTCTGTTTAGTGACAACTGAAAAGCCTCAATGCAGTAGTGAATTTGAGCTAAACACATTTCATTTGTAAATACTTGAAATACTATAGAAATACACTGTGACTCTGTTATATGAATGTTACAGTTATGTGCCGCTTTACTACCATCACCACTATCACTATTCTGACACAAACTGTAATATAGGCTATTGAGAGATAATCTGTTATTTCATGCGTTAAGCGCTAATGTATTTCTGTGGGCACTATGGGCCTATTGCCTGTGGCCTGGGGAGTCGATAGGAAGGGACAAAGCTGTCTGTTGTCCCAGACCCTAAACTTGGACCCTCTTCCTCTTCATTTATATTAGAGGGGGGCCCATGTGAGGCTTCTTGCTCCGGGCCCCTGAATTTCTGTTGACGGGCTTGCTTCTGGCTAAACGTGAACATGAATTTTTTCATGTGGTATTAGTGATATTGGTATTTTTAAGGTTGTTGTATCCCTGTCTTTTAATTTGTTTACCTGTGCAATTTGTTTACTATACTGATCTCTACCAAACATTTGATGTGTGGATCAGCTTGATAAATCCCATCAGATAATTTTATTGTTGAAACTGATTTAGTAAAGTTTTTGTTTCCTTAAGTTACATTTTTTGTTTGTTTTTTTTGTTTTTTGTAAGTGTCTGTTTATTGACTGCATGTGAGAGAGAGCCATAATAAATAATAAAGGCAAAATAGTGCAGTGCCATTTTTTTGTTTGTTTTTTAGTGCAGTGGCCTGCGCGCGAAAATCGTGAGCTCGTGACGTGAAGGAGGCGGGGATCACTTTGGTTTGGCCTGTGGTTTGTTCACACCGTAAAGTCAGCGCACAGCAACATGCCCCAGAGCGGAGACGACATAAAATAAAGTGAATGCAACGAGAAATAGGCGTGCGACGAAAACAAGCTGCATTCAGAAAGTATCTGCACAAGCAAGCATTTGTGTGGTTATAAAACTAAGCAAATCCGAGGCTCTTTATTGACAGAGATTTCGTGCTTGTCTAACATCTCCAGACTAGTAAAAATGGGGATGGGGCTCGTCCGAATAAGAATGCCTCAATAATTGTATTTTATACTGTATGTTATTGAATGTTATTTTATCTCAATACTTCAGAAAAAATATATCAAATAATATAAAATCAGACAAAGCCATAAATCATTCTTTTATTTTGAAAGAACGGTCCGGAAGTCTTTAGTTTTTAGCATTGCGCGACGAATTAGCACCATCGTTAGCCAGCTAGCCTAAGGAGGCTAACATTTCTCCTACTTGCAAAATTTAACCGACAATAAGCGATTTTATCTCCCGATTATACTACACAATTTTTACTTTTAATAGATTTTTTAAACGCAGTATTATCAGTCAAAATGTCCCGAGGGAGAGCCAGGGATTCGTAAAAAAAATGCGATATTTACCGGCTATTCCAACAAACTGTGGTCGCTAACGGTGGCTGGTAGCTCTGGCAGCATAGCAAGTGTGAGGCGGTTGGCTAAAGGGACTGTTACTGTTAAGGCTGCTTCTCCGGTGATCGACAAGTCTGCATCAGCTTTTACAGGTAAGGCTGGCCTTATAAGCATGTAACACTTTTGGCATAAAGTTTTTCTTCTGTAGTGATACGGTTTATTTGCCTGTCAACGCTTCTAAACAACCGCTGAAATGACAGAACCTCCCGTTTCCCTAACTTAGCTGAGTGGCTAAGCAGCTCGGATCACCAGCAGCATAGTTCAGTAAAATACGGCTATGATTGTCCACCGTTCATTTTCTGGTCGTATTTGGTAAGTGATCAGTCTGGTTGTGGGTTGTTATGGTTGTTTTGTTCATGAAAAAGTGGCTTTGGACCATGTTTAAAAACTGTAAATATGGCTGACATTTTACTCTCGAAATAAGGACACGGATCTGTAAGGCTTTGCTATTGCTGAAGCTCATTGGTTGGAGCTTCTGTCTCTCAACATTTGGTGATCACTGATTGGATACGGCTTGTATGTTGTGGCCAGCCCTTGTTATAGTTGCCAACTGAATGAGATAAAGTCGAGAGTTATCTACAAAATGCTTTTCTTTTGAGGTTTGAGGTTTTTAAATTGGAAAGTTTCAGTGTAATATTGATTTCTGATGTGTATCATAATTATTTGTGTTAGTTCTATGTAGAGTGAGTGTGACTACAATCAAGTGTGAAGGAATGTTTACACCACAGCACGAGCTCTATAATCATAGGCTTGCCAGTTCCACAGTTGGAAACTTTGAACGAATTACTAAAAGATTTACCTGACACCACTAAAATGACTCCCAAAATGAAAAGTGGTATTCTGCATGTAATGTAATAATGGTGATTATTTTACAAATAAGGGTTAGATTTTGTCTACAAATTGGAATGCAGATTTAATCATGTCCTTTGTATTTCCAGGCCAGTAGTATTGGTTGTTCTCACAATAATAATAATCATAATAATAATAAAACAATAATTATCACTTATTACTATTAACAACAACAAATGAAATATAAACATTATTGCAACTACTACTTGAGTAGGTACAAATAGTTAAATATTGACCCATCATGAAATGTTCAGAAAAAATTGAGAAATGCTGGATAATGGTTTTACATTCAAAGTAATAATTGGTAATAGTTTTGTATTCAAACAATAAGCTTCTCAAAGTCTCAACATGTTTTTGGTTTGGATCCACCAGTTGCCATTAATTCAAAGTTTAAGTGAAAAAACATTAGTCCTATTTCACAAAGTAGCTTGAAATAACACTGAGTTTAATTCCTGACTTAGAGTTGTCTTACTCGGACAGAGCCAACTCAGAGTTTCTTGTTTCAGAAAACAGGTTTGGAGTAGAGTTAGACCACTCACAGTTTGTTCACTTTGAGTTTTGCTGAGGAGAAAAGCCATGATCAATGGATCCCAGAATACAGAATTCACTGTGACAATGGTAAACCAGAGAAAGCCTCCATCTTAGAGGGACAGAAAGTCATGTGACTGCGGACAGGTTAAATTCAGGTTTTATATTAAAACAGAATGTTAAGTAATACTTTAATGAATGATTAGTATGATGCATTAAAACATAGTATTATTTTTTGTTAAACTTGCACTTTAGCTCATTAAATACTATTTTTGACTAAATGTGACCAAACTAATTTAAGAAGTTATCATAATCAGTGAGTTTTGCTATATTCATTTACAAATTGAAACAAAATGCAAAAAATTGCAAAGTTAATTCACTTAAAGTTAAATCCTCATAATTTTAAATATTCCTGCTATTTCTTTGAATGGGGAAGTGAGCTGTCCAATCTCCTTAAGGAGCAGACTCTGGTTAAACTCAATGTTAGAGGAATAAAACCTGCTCTGGACCAGGTTAGGTTCACAGAGTGAGTTACCATGGTAATTGACTCAGGGTTTAGGTTAACTCTCTGTCAAGCCAAAAACTCTGGGTTGACCGCTTTTCATTCTTAAAGTGAGTTTGGACTAGACCCGTTTGTTGAAACAGGACCAGTGCCTTCAACTGACAACTTTGGAAACATGCCACAAGTCCTGTAAAGTAGTTTTATTCTAATAACCATTATTTTGATCATAATTACTTTGTTTTCTAACCAACAGAAAGACATTTGTGACTGGGGTCCTATGAGGAAGCCACGTCGAAAAGGCCAAGCGGCCACAGGAGGAGGCCATCCACATGGCAGGACATCCAGTGGAGGGACTGGTGGGCGTGGAGGGACCGGCGGGCGTGGGGGGGCTGGTGGGCGTGGGGGCGCTGGTGGGCGTGGGGGCGCTCGACAGCGGTCCCCGTCCCCCTACAGCCTCAAAGCCTCCCCGAACCGAGAGACGCTCACCTACGCACAAGCACAGAAAGTGGTAGAGGTGGAACTGGAGGGCAGACTTCACCGCATATCCATTTTAGAGCCATTAGAAGTCATCACTGAGGACGAGATGATGGCCCAGGACATAAGTGAGTGCAACAGCAACAAGGAGAACAATGAACAGCCAGTGACCCAAGCAAGTGCAGCTCAAAATTCTCGCAAATCTTTAACAAGGAAGAGAAAGGACTCTAAAAACACCCCTGTTAAATCCCAGCCGTCAAAGAACCACTGTCCACAGACACCTGAAAAACCTCACCATCATCACATGGCCCTCCCTGAGCCTAGATTTCGTGTCCGGCACACTTTCACTCCTGCAGCAGCGCCGCCTCTTCCCACTGGGTACTACCGTTATATTGAGCGTTCAGCTGAGGAGCGAGAAACTGAAGCAGAGTATGACATGGACGAGGAAGACGCAGCCTGGCTGGAAATGGTCAATTCAGATCGGACTTCAGAAGGCTACTCGTCTGTATCTCCGGATTCCTTTGAGCTGCTGATAGATAGACTGGAGGAAGAGGCATACAGGGAATCCCGTACCAGAGCACCCTCTCAGAGTGCAATAGACGATGATGCCTTTTGCTGCGTGTGCCTGGATGATGAATGCCTAAATAGTAATGTCATCCTGTTCTGTGATTCATGTAACTTAGCTGTGCATCAGGAATGTTATGGAGTGCCCTATATCCCTGAGGGGCAGTGGCTGTGCCGGTGCTGCCTCCAGTCGCCTCAAAAACCAGTAGACTGTGTGCTTTGTCCAAACAGGGGCGGAGCCTTCAAACAAACTAGTGATGGGAGATGGGCGCATGTAGTTTGTGCCATTTGGATTCCCGAAGTCTGTTTTGCTAATACAGTGTTTTTGGAGCCAGTAGAAGGTGTAACTAATATTCCCCCTGCACGGTGGAAACTCACCTGCTACTTGTGCAAGCAAAAAGGCAGGGGGGCATCCATTCAATGCAATAAAGCCAACTGCTACACTGCATTTCATGTCACATGTGCTCAGAGGGCAGGGCTCTTCATGAAGATCGATCCTGTGAGTGTGACCAATGTAAATGGGACAACATACTCTGTGAAGAAGACTGCCTTCTGCGAAGTTCACTCTCCTCAGGGTGATGTCACCTCTGATGATGAGACTGAAGGTAGAGTGGTGGGTAGTAGGGGCAGGGCCAGTAGGGGGCGCAGTGCATACAAAGAGATGCCAGTGACGCCAAAAAAAGGCCGTAAGTCAGAAGTGATAGGAAAGAGTGACAAGAAGAAAGGGAAGAAGAGGACAGAGTCAAAGGCACAGCAGCCATCATCACCTGAGGTGACTGTTCCACACATACCCACACAGAGGTAAGTTCAGCCAAGGAGATGTGATGTCTTATCCATGTATGAATCTAATCAAATCTTTTTGTGCCACGGGGACAGTTCATTAAACTCATTTACAGCTACAGCTGATGAATACGATTTTATACAGCCTGGTGCAGTTTTTCATCCATGAAAAAAAATGTATGTCTTATGATTTTTACATCCTGTGTATTTGATTCCATTTCCACAACAGACTTAACGGCCTTTGTAAAGGAGTGATCTTCCAAAGGAAAAGTCAATTCATGCAGAGACTCCACAGTTACTGGTTATTGAAACGACAGTCGAGGAACGGCGTGCCGCTGGTCCGGCGTGTGCACTCGAGTCAGCAGTCCCAGAAGAACACTGAACAGGTCAGTTACAAACACTGCTTCTAACAACCTCTAAGAAGTCTAGAAAGCCCTCGTCTCAAACCTGTGCTCTGTGTTATGTTGTAGCCTGAGGTGGATGAGAAGGTGTCAGCTGCCAGAGAAGCTCTGAGGTACTGGCAGAAGCTCCGGCACGACCTGGAAAAGGCCCGTCTGCTGGTGGAGCTCATCCGCAAGAGGGAGAAACTCAAGAGAGAACAGGTAGAGCACTATGTTGTTGTTGTTTTTTACAGTTAATAGCTGATTTTTGAATGACAAAGTTACAGTGCATTTTTAGGTGTTGCCAGAATATATAAAAAATATACATTTTCCAAATGTGAACTGCTGATTTTTGTGATTAATTAACAAAATTGTAATTCTTCCTGCAGGTCAAGGTTCATCAGACAACTTTGGAAATGCACCTGACGCCAATGTTGATGCTGCTTCGCTCCACACTGGACCAACTTCAGGAAAAGGACACTGCACGGATCTTTGCACAGCCCGTCAACGTTAAAGAGGTAACAAATTATATTCTTGGCCCACATTTGTGAGCATGGTACATGTTTGCATATTGGCATTGGAAGTGGTTGTGTGACAAATGTGCAAAAATAGACAAAATTGCATGTGTACAAACTTTTTCACATAAGCCATAAAATTGGGGGTCTTCTGATGTAGTCAAATATTGTCTGCAGGTTCCTGATTACCTGGAGTTCATCAGCCAGCCCATGGACTTCTCCACCATGCACTCAAAGTTAAATAACCACTTGTACAGCTCTGTGTCCGACCTGGAGGCGGACTTTAACCTAATGGTGTCAAACTGCCTCTTGTACAACTCCAAGGATACTGTGTTTCACCGGGCAGCGCTGCGCCTCAGGGATCTGGGCGGAGCCATTCTTCGGCACGCCCAGAGACAGGCAGCCAGTACCGGTCTGGACCTGGACACAGGCATGCACCTCCCCGAGTCTCCACAGAAACGAGACTTCTACAACTGCTCATGGGATGATGGTGAGTCAGTATGAACTTATGAGATACCCAAATGTCTAAATGTTTACTTTATGTTAACTAATGTCAAGTAGTAGGTCTCAGAGAATTAACAATTGAACGCAGCAGGTACTTGAACTGTCAAAAGTACTCAGACTTGTGCTCATAAACAGGGAACTAAAACACCTGAATTGTGGGAAGAGTCATAATGCCACAACACTAAATAGGAAATTGCAAACTATCTCATTGTAAACATTTCACAAATTCCTTATGTTACTTTTCTTGTGTCTGCAGTTGACAGTCTTCTGGACCCAGAGAACAGGCTTCACATGAGTGTGGAGGAGCAGCTAAAGGAGCTGCTGGACAAGCTGGACTTTGTCACCTCCATGCGTGGCAGCGGCGCACGGACTCGCCGCATCCGATTACTGCGAAGAGAGATCAATCTCATCCGTCATCGTCAGGGCCAACACCGCAACAGCCTCCACAACGGACACCTCAAAGACGAGTCTGACGACGAGGAAGAGGACGGGGAATCTCAGGGCGAGAATGGCCTCTCCTCAGACAAAGGTAGGCCATAAAAATTAATATGCAGGCACTTTTCTAAAAGCCAGTGTGTTGAATGAGACTAGCTGTGAATATAAGCTAACAGAACATTGTCCTCAGGTAAATGAGCCAGGGTCTCCCTCACGCACCAACCCCACCACCCCACTGTCTGCAGTCTAGTAAGTAGGGGCCCACAGAGTCTGGTTAGCCATGGCTGCCTCACAACTCTTTCCAAGTGCACTCTGTGTCCACACCTTCTGTACATCAACTCATGGACTCACCGCCACCCATCCAACACGTGCTCATGTCATACCATCAGACATCTGACAGCAGAGCAGAGCCAATCAGTCCCACCCCACAAATGACAAATGTAAACACTTTCCACACTAGCATATCAGAACTGAGAGGCATGCCATTGTACTGTAGTCTATCAACTTTGATCACATACATGTTTCTAAAATAAAGACACGAAATGCACCTGCAGCACAAGCCAGCCATGTGCTGGGCTTTTGTGCTGAAAAAAAGAAAAAAACCTAACCTTTACAGCAGAGTCTAGACGGACATTTGATTATGTGAGCTGGAGCACCAAAAAGCCACTATATCATATAGCAGTTTTTTTTCTCAGGATGGGCTACCCTTTTTGCTTATGCAACTCAAAAGGAGCGGAGTGGTTCTGGGAGCCATTGCTAACTTGTTAAAGGGAATAAATCATATGTACGTTTTATGCTTTGCATAAATAAATGATTTAAGTAATTACAGAGGTAAGAGTGAAGTCATGTAAGCGCAGTAAATGGCAAAAGGTGTGTGGTTTGTGTTTGCCATGAGTTGTTAGATAACATCATGTTAGCATTAGCATTGTTAGCATGTTTCACTTGCTAGAGCAATTTCAGAATCCACTCGTCTTCAGGTGTTTCATATGTACAGGGAAAACCACAAATGTTTGGGCTGTGGATAAGACTCTGGCTGCATGTATACATTTTGTGAAAAAGGTCACTGGTAGAAGGTACTGTTTAAATCTGCCCAAAGGAAAATACTAACTTGAAGTACACAGTGATCAAGTGTTCTGTAAAGCTGTACCCAGCACACGACCCAGGACCTTTCTCCATTCTCCCCAGCTATACTCTGCTGAATCCAAGTTCCATATTTCGCGTCCTCAGAAGAACTTACTTTACTATTAAGCTTATTCTTGTTTTTCAGAACGTGTACATGCAACCAGGGCCTAAATGGTCAACTCATTCACCAGTTTGAAAATAACACCACATCACACATACTCTTTCATATCAAGTACAGTGAGCACTAGACTGAATTTCAATTGAATGTGTCTTCCTTATTTTTGCAGAAGACCTTAAATTCACATCCCCTCCGACACTCGAGCCTACAGGACCGGCCCCTCCTCCACGGCTGGGTGACGACTCTCTGGAGCCCCCCACCCTGAAGCCAATCACACGAGAGCCCCCTCTGTCCCCGAGCTGGGCCTGTAAGCGCCTCAGGATGGACACTGACTCTCCAAGTGACACCATGAACTCCTCACAAGACAATGTTTGCACTAAAGCACAAGAGCGCCCCCAAACTCCTCCCCCCACGTTACATAATGAGACAGTGACCAACGGGCTGCCCCCCCTCACCACCTCTCCTCGGCCCACCACAGGGGGAGTGGGCCGGCGCACCTCTGTTTTGTTCAAAAAGGCCAAGAACGGAGCCAAGCTGTTCAGAGAGAGAGACAATGCTTTGCTGAATGGTAAAGGGCCTCAGGAAGAGAACGCGACACCCAACTCAGCAGCCAGCACTCCGTCTGCCACGCCCCTGAGCACCCCCCTAACCACTCCCCTGTCCACGCCTCAGAAGAGCCCAGGACCCCCCAGCCTCAGCACTCCTGACCTGAAGAGCCATAATGACCAGAGCAGTGACAAGGAACAAGAGAAGACCCTCAACCACACTCAAGACACAGGTAATTATCAAGGTGTTATACAACTAGACTTAAAAGAGATGAAGGGAAAACACGGTATCGTTTGTGCATCCTTTCCCATGAGACAGTATGTAGGTCCATCTAGAATGTGAAATTCTGTCAAGGGTAATTTGAATAGCTATTTTGAGCCCCCAACAGTGAGGTTAAATACTGTATTTTCCGGACTACAAGCCGCTACTTTTTTCTACTTTTTAACCGCTGCGGCTTATGGTGCAGTGCGGCTTATACATTATTTTTTTTCCCCATGGCGCCAAAAACATTTTGCCCAGCGACAGTAGACCAATAAAACTGATGAGTAGTTCACAGAGGTCCAATGAAATTGTATGATCAATCTAGTGCACTCTCACAACTATTGTAAATCAGTCATTTGTACTAACCCTCATCAATATATGTTTTGCGGCTGCCGGTGTATTTCTCAGTTCCTCTGTCCCCACCTCTTCGTCCTGGCACCGCTCCACTGTAATGTCTCGTAATGTTCTTTTTCCTGCAGTCACTGATCCACAAACTAAAGCAGACTCCATCCGCATTGTTGCAGCCCTTTTTGCTCCTTGTTAAAACTTATTCTGCTGTTGTCCTTACGTTATTTTCCTCCTTCTTTATGTTGTTTCACATGTAAAGTCTCTCGTGGACGCGCGTCCAGAGCGTCCACAATGCGCGTCGGAGGCGTTTGTCCTCAAATACAAAGGTGTCCAACGCGATTGTTTGAGTCACGCTGCAGCATCGAATATTTTTAGAAATTTGGCTGGACGCATTCTGTACAGTACAGAAGACACTGCACCTCCTTTAGCCAATCAGGACGCAGAACACGCGCCTGCATACACTGTAAAAAAAAAAAGCATGCAAAACTGCACTAGTGGTCCCTCGCAAATGAACGTTTTTGAGCAAATTTTTCATATTACTACATGGGATACCTGTGGCTTAAAATCCGGTGCGGCTTGTACAAGTTTTTTTTTCTAAAATTAAAGCAAGCGGCTTTTAATCGGGTGCGCTCTGTAGTCTGGAAAATACGGTACTTTCTTTTTTATGTAGAGGTGAATCAGCATTTGCGTCTGATATGACAATGGTATACTGCAGTCTCTCTGCAGAAATCTGTCTGTGACCTTGCTTGGATTTGAGCATTACTCTTGTTCTGATTTGTCCATAAAGTCATTACTCCCTCTCCACAGTGCTCACGCAGCAGCGGCTGAGCCATTTTTGCTTTAGGCAAATGTAGAGTTTGCGTAAGTTGATAGTTCAGGTAGTGTGACCATTGTTTTTGTTCAAATATTGGAAACCAGTAAGATTTTATATTGATAAAGGTTGCATTGGCATTTCCTTACATTTTAGCATTACTTCATACAGTATTATTAAGTTCTGGCATTTTTGTCTTTCTTTAAGACCTGACCAATGGCTTCAGCAAACTAAAAGAAGACAAGTCTGACTCTGAAGACTGCCCTTGTCCTATCCTTCAAAAAGAAACGTAAGTCCCTATGCCTGTAATTGTTAATATGGCCTGCTTATTGAATGGTTTGTTATACATGTTTGTTTCTGACATGCAGTGCGTCTCCACCAAAGCGAAGTTTGGGAAAACCTGCTCTCTCCAAAGTCCCCTTACTGGAGATTGTCAATGGAGATTCAGACTACACTGGTGGGTCTTTTTATTGTAGCAGATTTAAAAGTGGATGATGATCTCTTTTCGTTTTCAAACATGTTTTTTGGTCACCTTGGCACTGAATGAATTAAATATATTTCATATGCTAAGAACTTAAAAGGATGCAGATATGTTTAAAAAACACTAAAAGCAAGGTCTCATTTCCAAGCGAAAAGTCTTGCACTGGAGCTCCATCTGGTGACAGTAATAAGCATGAACCATTTTTAAAAGCTTATCAACAGGCGTTAATTCATGGTGAGTGAAAGCAATTTGAGTGCAGAGAATGATGATGCTTTATGTCCAGGACATTTCCTGATCTATTTACTACATAATAATCAAAAGTTCAAAGTTTAATATGTCTCCTTTAAATATACACTGATTCATTATTTTCTCTCTCAGGTAATGGCAGTCAGACGTCAGATGATGAGGCCGAGCTGGAGCCCTTGGATCTGGTGTGGGCCAAGTCTCGAGGATACCCCTCCTACCCTGCTCTGGTAATAAGGGCTCTAAAGGCTACAGTATCACACTGTGCTGCTAATTAAGCTGTATATTTAGGACCGTTTGGCAAATGGACTGATTGACATACCACACTCACTAAATATGACCTCAAATTCTTTATTCAGCACTAGTGTGTGCAAACACATTAAGCAGTATCCTCTGATTACTTGTGCCTGTTGCAGATCATTGACCCAGAGATTCCAGAGGAGGGCCTGCTGCACAACGGGGTGCCCATTCCTGTGCCACCCAAAGAGGTGCTGAAGCTGGGCGAGCAGAGGCAGGAGGAGACCGACCAACGACTTTACCTGGTGCTTTTCTTTGACAACAAAAGGACATGGTTAGTGTCAACACCAGCTCTATTACGTCATCTGTCAATGGGTTGGGTACTATACTTGTACTACTCTGGTGTTAAGCCACGTCTAGACTGATGTGGCTGCCAGTTTGTGCCTATGTGGTGTAGTTGTTGCTATAGACTCAAAGATATCACCAACAACACAGTGCATTTATGCTTATGCAGTATACATGTGTTACAATAATATGGACTGCCTGACGCGTCTTATTCCTGTGTATCCTCAGGCAGTGGCTCCCTCGGGACAAGGTGACACCTCTGGGCATAGATGACACCGCCGACAAACTGCGCATGATGGAGGCGCGGAAATCCAGTATTCGAAAGTCTGTTCAAGTGGCCTATGACCGGGCCATGATCCACCAGAGCAGAGTCAGCCACAGCCAGGGCTTTGTGGCCCCCAGCTACCTGTAGGGGGCGCCACTCTCTCACTATGCATTTCCACTGAACTCCTCGGGGTGGACTGGCTTGTCTTTTGTTTTTTTTTGTTTTTTAAACAAACCACTAGTGTCTGGCACAGGACTGACGCAGCCTTCACACTCAGAAGGACAAGCTCTCAATGAAATCAAGTTCCCTTTATTTCCTGCAGTCAATAAAAGTAATGAGTTTAATTTTATACAAAGCGACTGCTATGAAATCATGTGTCACAAAAGAGATTTATATGAGACTAATGAATGGATCACTGCCATCTTTTATACAATAGCTTTTTACTTTTTAAACTTTTACAGAAACCCTTGTATATTCTAGCTGCGTGTACATATGTAAGTGTATTGTCATAGCAAATTTTAAATTAATGTTGTTTTTAAAATTGCGTATTTCAATCAAGCCACAAGGCAAAGGAGGTGTGTATATTTGTGGAGGTAAAATAATTCCTGACTTGCTGCATTGATGTATTTTAGCTGGTATTTCATGTACTAACATTGTGCTGAGTGTAAAGTATAGCACACAATGTTCTTTATATTTGAATTCTCTTTTGATACAGAGAGAAATAATTTATTTATGGAGAGACAGAATTATAGAAATAAAGCTATATTGGTTTAAATGGAGAATGAAATCTTATTTAAGAAGCAAAAGCCAACACACAAGTCCTCTTGTGTCTTCACTGTCAACGCCCAAAGAGTTTATTTATTGTCCAAACTAACTGCAGAGGACTGTTTTATCTGATGGACACATTCATAAGCTTGTACCTGCGTATTCTGCGTTCTCACCAAATGCCCAATTTCAACCAATATTTCCTCATTTCAGGAAATCAATAAACTCAATGCAATTATAACAATATTTAGCATTGTTTCATTTCTCTTTTTTTTCCATGCTTGTAACCTGGCCAGAATAATAATTGTATTTTTCATATAGAGGAAAGTGTATTCTGGATCCCAGGCAAACTAACGATACTAATTGCTCTAGCCCAGGAGTCACCTACAGGGTGCCTGCAGGCGTGGGGTAGTCCTGGGAGACCTAATGGCAAAGCACATGGGTCAACATGTTGGAAACTTGTCATTTATTGTATTGCATATAAATATTGATATCTTGTGGCTAGTGTTGAGGTAGCAGATGTTTCCCATATCTGTGAATACTATATTGGGAAATGGTGTAGATTAGCATTTGCAATGATAAAGGCTCTCACACATAGATTTTCCACATCATACAAAAATACATTAGGATAAAATATAACAGAAAAAGTTCATGAACATTGTAAATGCTATAAGTGACAATGTGGTGTGCTGGCCAGTCCACACTGTTGTCTCAAAATGAGGTAGTTGTGTTGAAGAGTTTGCAGCTCCGTCAGTCTGCCCAACAACCGCCCAAAACGCTGTGGTCCTCCTCGTGCAGCTCCGCCATGAGACCCGCACACTGTGGACAGCAGATCTAGCACAAGCTCCTGCATGCTCTCTACACAGTCTGCAGCTTGTGGGGATGCCCGGTCTGTAACATCACGACACAGTCAACAGCATGCACTCATGTTTTAATGGGATCTACTTTCTGTTTGGTCTGTATCTATTCATTCAGAAGGTTTATCTGGCTACCTCTACTTCTCCCACACAGTGTGACTGTGTGGGAGTATGCTAAAATGTAAGATCATGTTAAAGGACCTGAGCAGAGTAGTGCTGTAGCAGTAAGTAGGGCATATTCAGAATCTGAGAGCTGCAGCGCCACCATGCTGTGAAAGAATGTCAATACAGGCTCCAGCAGATCTTCACAGGCTTCTGAAATACACACATATACACCAATATTACATTCTAATAGGGAATCATTATATTCTAAAAATGAACAGCAAGGCTCAGTATATCAGAATATCAGATTAGATGGGGGCAGGGAGTCATACCTGAGCCTGTGAATGTCCTGTTATGGAGGCTCTCCTTTGGATTTCTGTGCCACTTGTGGGACCACATGTTGAACAAGTGCAGACCTGAAGACAACACAGAAGGATTGTCTTTTTTTTTTTTTTTTTTTTTTTTTTTTTTTTTTAATCTTTAAACTTAATTAAATATTTTAATTATTGACGTGTCTAATAAACATTTGAATATAAATAATTTGTGGTAATCAGTTTGAATGTGCTGTTGTAATCTATAGTGTTTTGCATGTTTTGCAGTTACATGTCTTCATAACAGATGTTTTTGTCTTTATAGCAGATGTTTTTGACTATAGAACATTTACCTGAGGGGGAGGTGTTGGGGCAGTGGGAGAATTGCTGTGCTGAGAGCAGGAATAACACTTCTACAGAGGAGGCTGACAACAAGGAAGTCTGCTCTGAGGGGTCCAGAAGGTCAAAGCCTGGAGCACACAGGGATAGTGAGAAGAGCTGGTAGAACATTACATTAGCCTCCTTATGGGCTCCACATCAGGCTGAATCTGAAGGTACCTGGTATTGTCCTGGCGTACTCCAATAGTCTGTGCAGATGAGGTGCATCAGACACACCTTCCTCCTCTGTGTATGACCACTCGTACATCTGAACACAAATATTCAGATGTATCATAATAATCTTATGTAATTGTTTTACATAAGATTATTATGATACATAGAATTGAGAGTAGGGTACTCTGTCAAAGCTGCAGTCCTGAGTTCTGAACAGTCTGTGGGCCTCCTCCATCCTGTCCACTATGTACTTTTGCTCTACAGTTAGACCAGGAGACCGTACCTGAGAATCAATACCGATTTTAATGCAGTCCTAGATTAAACATATATAGTTTTGAGTTTGCTTATCTGCTTCATACATTTGGGTGCTGCCTGCTGGTGGAGCTGACCCTCTGTTTACCATCAGGACTGTCCTCCTCCTGGGACCTGCCTCTGCCTCCTTTCCTCAGGCGCTTGGACTGGCACTGCACCTCTGTCAGCAGACCTGGAACACGCACCTCACAATGGGCTCATCTGATCTTGTGTTCTGGTGTTAGTGTTAGAATAAACAGTGTGTGCTTACATTCGGCGAGCATGCCCACAGCCCTGCACTTGCGCAGCCGACAGTCCTGGCATTTCCTCCTCATGTACATGTCCATCTCACAGCTGCCCCCACTCTTGCACTGGTACACTGCCTTCTTTGTCACACTGCGGCGGAAGAAACCTGGACAAAAATCAAATAAAAATGAAATAATTAATTTATATAAAGTCAGGTTCTAATTTGCTATGTGCAGTGATGTGCATGTGTATGCAGACATACACATGCACATCACCGTGCATGTGTATGTCAGCATACACATGCACACGCACACATGGTGTGTATGTGCATGTGTATGGATGATACACACACACACCTTACATGCATACACATGCACACGCACACTTGGTGTGTATGGGCATGTGTATGGATGATAACCGCCACATACACATTGAATGCATGCGCATGCACACAGGATGTGTATGGGTAAACTGAATATTCACTTAAGAGCTAATAACAATTCTCTGTATTGTATTATCTACTTGGGTCCTTACTGTTTTGATGCACTTTCAATGTACTTTATTTACAATAGCAAGGTGTCATCTATGTAAACACATAGATTACATTACATTATGTACACACATTACATGCATGCACATGCACACACACACATGGTGTGTATGTGCATGTGTATGGATGATTCACACATACATGCATACACATGTGCACACACACATGGTGTGTATGTGCATGTGTATGGATGGAAATCTGTAGGAATATTATAGATAAATGCCATCTACAAATTTGGGTATACGATGAATTGTGACCTAACTTTTCTGTACAATCTCTGCTTCTGCGATCAACAGCTGAATTGTGTGATTTAGTTAAATATGGGGGGTAAGCTCTCACAAGTATTATACTTCTGCTTACTCCTTTTGAGCATTGTGCAAAATTTGGATGTACACTGTTTTTGTCTGAACTGGCTTTTTTTAAAAATTATATGTCTGCTCAAATAAACAATATTCATTCATTCATTCATTCAAAAACTGCAATATCATTGATTGATCATTGATTTTAGTTTTCTTAAATTCCAACACACACAGAGAAAGAGATTGGAATAGTAACAGCTGATAACATATTTCAGTGAATGCCAGTACACATAAAAAGTCTTTACTTCTTACAATAATATAAAACCTTACACTTGTAGTGCGCTTTACAGGCTCTCAAAGTGCTACACGTACTCATTCATTCACTCCACACTTGATGGTGGTAAGCTACTTTTGTAGCCACAGTTGCCCTGGGGCAGACTGACAGGAACAAGACTGCCAGTCTGCGGCATCAGCCCCTCTGACCACTCACATATCACTCGCATAAACACACCATTCAAACTAGATACAATAGCTGAAATGTCTTGCCTAAGCAAAATACGATAGAACTTAGTTCTAGCAGGAATCACCTGACCTTTGGGTTGGTGGATGGCTCTAATTAAAAAAAAACAAAAAAACATGCGACATTTCTCTAAGTTGTGAGTGAGACAAGGAACAAGGGTCCAAATGGCTGTGCAGGATAACAAAATATATCACTATAAATCACAGTTTCAAAGTATTCATTTATAAGCACTGATGAGTACATGTTTGCACAGACTTTTAATTACCCCAGCCTTGTCTTACATCCTGGCAAAAGTCATATGTGTTGTCTTTGTGTTTAACTGAACTAGAAGAGTTCAAAGTGATACAGTCCCAGCACAGGGATCATACTTTGTACCTTTGCATCCTTCACAGGTGAGAGCGTTGTAGTGATAGCCCGACGCCTTGTCTCCACAAACCACACACAGTTCCTCTTGATCCCTCCTCCTCCCTCCTGAACCCATCCTCATCCTACGTCCATGAAGAAGCCCCGGGGCCCCCAGCTCCTGCGTGCCCCCCCTGCAGTGAAGCCCTGGGCTGGGGTCAAAGGTCGCCTCTGCATAGGGGGGGCTGTAGTGGTGCAGAGGAGGGCAGAGCACAGAGGAGGGTGATGTGGGGGAGGGAGAAGAGGAGGAGGGAGGGGAGTACACGCAGTAGCCAGAACTGTACTGCTGCTGCGGGCTGTATGGGAGCAGCTGGACGTCAAGGTCCTGGAGAGGGTGATACACAGGGTCAGGCAGCATGTCTGAAACAGAGAGGGAAAAGACAAAAGCTGTGAAGTTAAAGCATAAATTATAGAGGGGTTGAGACAGAATGTTTCTTTGCTTTTACTCCAGTCAAAATGTGCTTGTGTTGCATGCACCTCAGGAAATACAGTAGTAGAGAATCATTGGGATCAGGGTTTGTATTTTAGGGAAAGCGGCCATCATCTTGTATGAGGTAGGCCAATAGTCAAAGACATGTTTGGAAATAAGTCAAGTGAATAAATGTAAAATGTTCCCTCATTTCTTTGTTCTTGTGCAGTTTTATTTGGACAATCGGTACTTAAAATGTGAATAAACATTTGTAGAGTGTGGAATTTGATATTACGTGACTTGTATGACACAACTCAGCTCCGTGGGGACAAGTTTTATTTGGAAGATTTTATGTTTTCAGACACAGAAGACAGGATGCAGCTGACACAAAACACTGATGGTAAGCACTTGTTTTTAAAGCATGTTCAAATGTATTAAAAATGAGTAAAAATGGTTGTATTTCAGGTGATTATTAATGTGAATGAATAATAAACACAATTCTACCCTAGTGGCACAGTCAGAAAACACCATTGTGCAGCTGATTTCATTACTGCTATTAATATAATGTATGTATTTACGACTCCTTGTTTGTAAACCTTTACAACCCAGTCTAAATATTCTGCAGAGCATCCTACGCACATGCTCCGACCCCCAGTGGCTGTCCCCATGAGCCTGTCCCCTGGCTGAGCTCTGAGGGACCAAGGGGACGTGACCATGTACATGTCATATAGCTATTGATAGACACTAGTGTTTTTGCTTCACTGTGGAAACCAGAGGTACTCATTGATACATTCGGAATGGTTAAAATGTGTGTTTGAAAGATTATGCAGTAAAATCTGTAACTATGTTCTAACAAAAAGTGTCTTACTCATCACTACTCAACAACGCACTCTGAAAGGCAATGTTTTACAGAAACAGAGCAGTAAATTTGGCTCGTCATCAGTGTGGAAGTGGGTGTGCAGGATGAGAGGGGGCAACCGGTAAACATAAAATAAAGCCTGCAGGCCATCCATCCTTGACTACACAGTATTTCGTGTATTTTGAACAATGTATGAATAGTAGTGCTTATAGATTCAAAAAGCAGCTTAAAATGCATTATTACTATAGCAAATAAACACAAAAACAAAATTCGAAAATGTATGTAATGTCTCGCTATATTTTAGGACTCAATAAAGGCAGTGGTGGAAGAAGTACTTAATTTTGTTACTTAAGTAAAAGCAAAAAAAAAAAAAAAAAAAATCACATGAAAAAACTGACTTGAGTAAAAGTAATTAAATAATTATAATAATCAAATAATTAAATAAAAGTTTAAAAATGTAAGAGTGAAAAAGTAAAAGTTTTTCACACAGATTTTTAGATCTAGTGATTTTGATACAGATTTGTGCTGAATTTTGTTCAGTGGAAACAATTGAACTGGTAGTTTTTTCCTAGCTGTTTTTGTTTGGACATTTTTGTTTGCTCGGATTATGAACTTGATAAAAAATAAACCCCTCAGCCTTTTCAGCAGGTCTCAAACAATAATGAAAAATACTTTTACTTTTCAGTCCAGTTAAAAATGTAGTGGATTAGAAAGTACATATATGCTCTTAAATGTAGTGAAGTAAAAGTAAAAAGTATCAACTGTGCCAATAGAGTAAAACTATAAGCCTACAAAACTGTATTATGATTTTATTTTAAAATGTGACAATAAGTAGTTTTAAAAAGAAAAAATGGATAGGTTACCACCATAATAATAACCCAAATGTGACACTCGTGCATTGCTTTTTGCTACATCCCCTAAGAGTGGCAGTTATGGCTGAAGTTGGATCAAACATGTCAGTACTCACCGTAGTAGTGCAGCGGTTCTGTGGAGTATCCATCAGGACAGGACACAAACCCCCCAGCGGAAAAACTCATGTCCACTTCAGCCCTCTCTCGCATCGGGACACTGATCCTACCGCTCCTGTCCTGTTACATACAAACAGTTATTCTGCACAACACTGTTTAAATCATCAGCAGGGGAGAGGAGGGCCCAAAGCAGGCGCGAGGGGACTGGACCAAGCAGGAGGACATGGACAATCATTTTAGGTTTGGAATAATATTAAAGTTGAATAAGTTTTAATGTGAGCGGAAATATAAAAACACCCACCTGTTCAAACGCCGAAGTATTCATCTCCATTATCAGAGAACGTGCATGTACATTTTGGCATCTAAAACACATTTACAAAGAATGTAATTATTCCTTTGGGTTATTTACAGCTAATACTAACAGTAAAATACATAATGAGCTGGGAAGTAAGCATTTATTTGTATTTGCAAAGTACTTTTAAGGTTTATTCTAAATTGCCATGTTGTACAAATGTTTATGTTAGAGAAAGTCAGTCCTTGTTATCTTTACCTACGTGATCAGGGGTATAATACTCCCTACAACACGCTGCACAAGACTGGACTGGACAACACAATGGCTCTACAATGTCTTGAGGGTTCATGTCTCTGGGTGCAAGGTCCCGTACTGATACTAAATAAACTTCTCCTGCGTTAGAACCACTCACGGGCTACTACAATTTATTCTGTAACAGTTTAGCCATCAAGACGTTTAAGATAAAATAAGAGAACCTGTAGATGTCCCACAATGGGGCAAATCCACTGTTGCAATGTTACATTCAAGAACAGCAGGTAAACAGATATTTGCAATCAAAAATGGAGATACATAACTACTAAGTAAACTTAAAAATCTAATCTGGACAATCAGAAATACTTTATTAACTATTAACACATTAGCATTAATAGATATGGTTTATAAATACTAACTGGATAAATTACTGGCATACCAAAAGGGATTAATCAAATCCCCAATCCCCAATCGAAAGTGTTAGAAACATTTCAAATACAGGATCAACCCATTGGATTATAGCTTTAGTAACACGTGACTGAGTAGCTAAATCAAATCTATATTCTCAGCGCACAAGGGTCAAATAAGGTCTTATATGACATGAGTATGTTTTCTCTATTGTTTTCTTACTTTGACAGTGGCTTGATCCAGATGGTGCTTGTCGCTGTGTGTCCCTTTGGTTGTTTGTGTAATCCTGAGTGCGCAGGGAGGCACTTCACTTTTGCCCTCTGTTTACTACGTGCTTATTTGTATTTCAGTTAATAATAGACTAATTGTGGACCCAGATTCCCCCCCAAAACAGAGTACTTTCGGAGCAGGGTGCAGGCAGGACCTCTTTGCTTTGTCTTTTTGAATTTAATTATGCTCCACGCTTAGAGTGACCAGATTTTCAAAACCCAAAACTGGGACACATCCACATTGGGATGGTTGGTATAGATAAAACTGTGAAAAGAGTGTAACAGTGTCCATTGTTGGCAGGTATCAAATTGGTCAAAAATAGGGAGACCTTTGACAAGTCTGGTATAAAACTGAGACAAATTAATGTTTTTGGATAAATCTGCTGGGACAGGGGACACGAGGCTCAAAACTGGGACTGTCCTGAGTAAATAGGGACGTCTGGTCACCTTATCCATGCTACTTTTCAGGTGAGGGTTCCAGGACTTGCTCGTCTTCATGGAGATGTTATTGCTTTGTCTTGAATGCTCCACAATATGGCATTAAACTCATACATATCAAGCATTTATTCAGTTATAGTCTAGGTGTTTCAGTGCTTAAAACATGTTTTCTTATTCTGCAAAGCACTTTGAATTACCTTCTGTATGAATTGTGCTATACAGATAAACTTGCCTTGCCTTAAAACATACCTTGAAAAACATGAATTCTTACTGGAAATGGGCTTGCCTCTCCACAGATGTGACCTGTAACTTAACTTACCACTTACCAGGCCCATAAAGTTAGTAAGTTAAATGCCATACTGTGGAACATTCCTGCTGAAGCAATAACATCTTCATTGCTTTTAGACTATAGGGGCCACTATAACTCCTAGGATGTATTCATGGGATTAAGCTTCCTGTTCTAGATGATAATTTGAGGACTTTTCACCATCCAAAATCTAATATTCTTTTAAATTATCAGTTACTATGGCAATGACTCAAAATTTTCATCATGCTGAGACCGATAGGTAACAATAACGGCCATGAATCGGCAAAATTGCAGCCTTTTACTCCATGTAGCCTATATTCTATTTATTCACCGACAGCACACACATATCTCATATCTTTAAAAGCCATACTGTGGAACATTCCTTTAAGCTTCACCATTCGTGTGTGTTGCAGTGAACAGGGGGTTAGCAGCACTGATAATATGAATAATACATTGGCTTATCTTTAGGTAATTTTGAGATAAAGGGAGAAAACCACTGGGATCACCATAGCATCTCTATATGAAAACACTGGTATGCACTTTTCAGGCACTTTACACGCTTCCAGGTAAAGTCAGCATATGCCTGAGTGGAGCAGTATTGAATCAAATAGCTGTGTTCCCGTTAAGATGTGAAGGTGAAGGTTATGGGTGACCATTTGGATGTTGGATGTGTCCAGGCTGGAGGTGGAACGAAGCCACGCATCTATCTGTTTGTGTTTGACCCTTAGATAAGTGCAGGGCAGAGACTGACGCTAAAGAATGGGACATGAGTGAGAGTGGACAATGTGTCTTAAGGGGGTGTCACAGAGCTGGATACGGGCCCAACATCCCGCGCTCGTCCCCCGGGAGCCGAGTGTCAGGAAAAGTGGGAGTAAATGCTGTCATTTTTGTGTTTTTACTGTGAGTGGTGTGAAGACGGTATGAAAACCCACCTATTGGTGTGAGTGTATTTGTGGGTTTCAGCGTCTTGTTATTGGCCATTATCTAAGGAGTTTTCACCGTTCGAAAAATACCTATAATAATATATTGTTTTAAAGTGTTAACTGCTGTAGCACCTGGAATTTTTCATCATTCTGAAACCCATGAATAGCATAAGACTGTGTTTCTCAAACTGTGGCACAAGCTCCTTCAAGTGCTTGACCAGCTCTTCTGTATGTGGTTTTGCCTATTAGGGATAATTTTATCCAATTTTAGACCTGGATTAGACCTGGAAGAGTCCTGTTTTGTACTATTCAGAACTAGATTAAATCCTGGTGGTATGTTATGCCCAAACTGTGGCCCAGGGGCCAAATGTGGCCCTCAGACCAAAAAAAAAAGAAAAAAAACAAAAAAACAAAAAAAAAAAAAAAAAAAACAAAAACAAAAAAAACAACTGGAATTTCCCCACTGTGGGACTAATAAAGGCATATCTTATCTTCTTGGCCCTCAATCTTCCAGGTGAATTGGCCCATCTTACCTTAAACAGTGCTTTTTACTGTACATTTCTGAAAATCTACTTTAACAAGCCCCAATCAAATATTTAATGTGTCCCATTGAGGATGTAAACATGAATAAAGGTCTAGCGCTTCTGTCTAACTTGTAATAATAATGCAGATTTGAAGTATTCATTGTACTGGCGACCGGTCTATGGCCCTCAATCGGCCCTCAGCTTTGTGTTTTTATACGTGGCCCGTAATGAGAAAAGTTTGGTCTTTCCTGCCCTAAGCTTTTAGCTTATTGAGGGAACATGAAATTACAGACTGGGTTTCAGACAACATCACAACATCCTATAGGCTAATAATATTTAATACAGATGGGGCAGCTAAAATGATTATTGTTTTAATAACGTTTTTGTTGTTAAATAGTGAGTTCTTGGGTCTAATTACTAATATAAATGATCAGGTTCAATCTGTGTGAATTTACCTTTTGGATATTTCATGACAAAGTGCAACATAATCAATAGGAAAAACTGTCTCTTGGTCCTTCCCATGTGAGAGTATGACATCATCAATTAATAATGGCCGTGGAGCTTATAGGCCATTTAGCTACTGAAGTAAACGACTGCAGAACATTAGCTACTGGTTGTCATGTTTATTCTGGACTGTTAGTATGTAGGAGTCATTAGCACAGACTCACTCATATTCATGTGAGCAGCAGATAAGGTTAGCACTTCATAAATCTATATGGGACGAGGTTTATCGGCAGACCCCTGACTCTGCTCCTGCTTGCTGGTAATTGGCTGTCTACTTCACTGATTCTCAGAAAAAACAAATAGTGGATTTTGAGTAAAGCCCAATCCGTGATATAAATGAGTGAAGAAGTGTTTAGACTTTAATGGAATGAATCTTTATCTCATCAAATTCCAGCCATGCTAAAACAACACATGAAAGCTGTTTCTGTGCTCGTCCATAATTCATGTTAAAGGCTATCATTTATAAACATAATAAGCCAAACCAGGGCTATTCACGCGCTATGACTTTGAACACAAACTGGGGTCTCACAAAATATCCCCAAATATCAGTAAAAATCAAATAAAAACTCCAAAAAGCTGCAAAAAGCTTTACCAACATAGCTCAACCAGTGTTAAACTAGAACTAGACTATTACTAACTGGGTCTAAACCAGGACAAACCCAGAATTAAGCTCTGACTAAACCAGGTCTAAAGCAAAATTGAACAAAAATAATGTATATACCCTGCTTATTTAGGTGTTCTTCTCTCAAACAGAAAACACTCCGTTCCACCTTGT
The DNA here is from genome assembly GCA_019594935.1 of Periophthalmus modestus. Classification (NCBI taxonomy): domain Eukaryota; kingdom Metazoa; phylum Chordata; class Actinopteri; order Gobiiformes; family Gobiidae; genus Periophthalmus; species Periophthalmus modestus. Next base: position 20,676,917 of record JAIEZT010000084.1, on the reverse strand, counting down.
GATGTCATAATAATACAGGAAGTGCTTCGTTGTGTTTTTAAACTCCATACACCTTCACTAGAATAATTTGAATCATTTCAGCCCTGGAATTGCCAAACTCTACAAAAAAAAAAAAAAAAAAAAAAAAAAAAAAGGTAAAAGAGAGCTGTTAACTAAAAAACTATCCGCTCATGACATCACAAGGTGGAACAGAGCATTTAGAGCTTTGGAGATGTTACAGACTAATACTAGAGAGTTATTAAAACATGTGTGAATGAAACAAAACACAACTCCAGGCGTGTTTTTGGAGAGGTAACAACGTTTTCTAATGGTTTAAAGCTCACAAGAGTCAATTTTTGCATAATATAAGACCTTTAACGTAAACAAATGATAGTGTGTAAGAACAGGTTTTCATGAAGGTGGCTATACTTGAAGTATCTGTAGTATACATAGACAAGAGAACATCATTTTCACTTCTTCTACTTTCTGTTTAATGCCTCTGTTTCATATGCACACACACTGTATGAGATTCGTCTTGTTAAGGAGCATTTTGTCATTTTTAATCTTAAAATCTGTACCTTTTTAGTATACATTTCTAGATAATCACAAGTCCGTCTTATTAATATTCCCTCTGAATATTTAGACATTCATAAAACAGGTTCAAGGCCCATAATGTTTAACAATAAAATTTCATTGGACAACTATAAAAATCTTTATCAACTCTTTACAGGGACCTTCATTTCATGCATACTATTAAAAACGACTTGTCCTCTAAGCTGTAGCTGTCATTTTAATACACCACGTAAATCTATAGTTTCTTTATATTGTATCGGCTTTTATTACAGTTTTGGAATAAATTAAAATAAATAAAAATGCACAGGCTATTATATCTTCTAAGTTTTATAAATCCAGGCCATCTGAGAAATTAGTCCTGAAACATTTTACCTGGTTAAATAAAGACTTGTTTTTTATTAATTATGTAATTCCAATATTCATTATGAACAAAAATGATGTATTCTCAGTTTTCACAGTTCCCTTGACATGGCAGGGAATTGCTGAGATGAAATGAGACAGATTTCGTTGAGTATTGTTGTTGAAGTTCCTTGGTGGTGTCTCATTGCTGTCTCTCATTAGTACATTCCCGTATGGAGTGTTTATAAACAGTGTGTAAGTGATGGTCAGTGATGGATGTGTGCCTCCTATCACCAGTTCTTCCTCTCAACTCCCCAGTCTCCAGCGGTTTCACAACCACACGCATGTCCTCGTCTCTGTGGGTGGGCCCGCAGTGTCCGGAGTGTGCACTATTATGAGAAAGTGTGTCCGGTAGTCATTATTTACATTTGGGAGGACATTTGGTTACATGTTAAAGAGATGTTAAGTCATTTTTAGCATCAGTGTTTAAAAATAGTAGCCAGCTTAATTATGATACATTTATTTCTAATGCGAGTACATTTAAGGTAATCATAAAAAAACACTACTGATTAAAACATGACACAACAAACGCAAATGAACCTGTGATACCTGACCTCATCATAGAGAGCTCTAATTGGATTTTTGCAAACTATTTACCGCACAGCATGAGCTCAAAAGGATCCAGCTGAGTGTAAAATGTTATATCTTCACAATTTTTGTCAACCTGTCTAGACAATTAGGCTTTACTTTGCAACCGAACTATTCTTTTCCATCTATGAAATATACTAAATAAGCATTAATGATATATTGTTGTCATTAATCTGTTAATGTACAAGTCAATTTACTGTAGAGGTTTTATAGGGATTTGTCAATCTATGGGGTATGCTTGTCTCAGACATTTACAATTGTGCATTCAATACATTGTTTAAGTGATTTGCCAATTACTCTAACTGTACAGAGAAATGACAGCAAGCAAAAATAGAACAAACTCATGCTTGTAATTTGTACTCAATGTGAGATCAGTGTGTGGATCAACTAGTTTATTATCTAACCATTATTACATTGCTCACATCAATGTTTTGCTTTCGAGATTTTGTCTAGCTTCCCCTCACCACGGTCGTGCTCAAGAAGGAGGAAGGAAAAGCAGAAAACGAATGGGTAGTGTTAAAAACATGCACATTAGTATAATATAATAAACACTGTATAAAAAAGCACCACCAAATTTTATATTATTTTGAGCCAGTATGAATACCTATTTTTCAAGTAGTCACTTTGTGTACTTTTTGCATGTGCAGGGAGGGAGTGGGTAAGTCAGGAGCATGGGTCTGTTAATGAAGAAAAACTAAAGCGCTGCCATGGCCTCCAGCAGCAGCAGGTCAAAGCGTGTCTCTGGGGGGTGGGGTCAGAGGAGGTCAAAGTTTAAAGGTCAGAGTTAAGGCCAAGAGCAGGACGAGGGAGTGAACAGTAGTTTTTCACTGTAGACACTATTATTGTAATAAATGACACCATTTGGAAGAGCAGGTCATACAATACTGCAGCGAAAAAGAGAGAAAGAGACTATATGATTCCAGTCATTTAATTTCAAGAGTACCACTGACCATAAAAAGTACAATTATCTTTTTTGTATAAAAGCACCACTTATTTTAAAATGTGATTTAAAAAAAACAACTAAAACTTGGCCATCATGGCAAGGAAATGCATTATGCTTAATGATACATGCAGATAAACAGTGTAGCGTTTCTCTGTAGAACATGTCCTATTTTAAAGTAACATACTGCACACTGTAACCATTGCCATAACCAAGCCTGGCAAATGGATTAAAGGAATAGTACAGCAACAAAAGCACTGCCAACTCATCTGCACAAGATGAAATTTGGGAATGCAACATTTACAATGTCTATTGAGAGTGCTACTGATTCAATTATCCCTTCTTTAACTGAGCTTCAATAAGCAATGGGGCAATGGCACATTTCTATAACTCTCAAATTTAGGAGGTATAAAAATATCCATTTTACACGTAATAAAAAATAAATAAAGTACATGGTAAAAAGTAAAATAAAGTGACACTGAACTGAGCCTTAGCCTCACAATAATGGTGATGTCTCTTCCAAGTTGTTCAACTGCTGCGGTGAATTCTTACGGTAAATAAAGAACTGGATGGAGATCTGAAAATAAGGGTTAAGGAAGTAATCTGGCAAACAGTCACCCAAATATAAAACTTTTTTAAAATAGACATGCAGAGAGAAATAGCATTTTTGTGCAGTTAAAAAGGATACAATGATGTCCAGAGAGAGAGTGCCGAGGCTGCCGATGAGCCAGGGCAGATGGTGGATCATGTAGCTGCTCTCTCCCTGACCTCCATCCGGGTTTTTCAGCAGGACACTCAGCCCATACATAGTGTTCCCGAGGATGACCAGCGCAAACAGGAAGTAAGACACTCCCTCGGTTGACTTTCTCTTAAACTAAACGAACACATGTTTGGAAAAAAAGGGAATGAGAATAATAATAAAACTGCACTGCAATTGCATTAAAAATATGTTAACGCATTTTAATACTTACATTAGTGTACATTTGAGGTAGTCTGGAGCACAGGTAAAGCACTGATGACACAGACCCAATAGTGAAACCAATTATTTCTTTGGTTGTAAAAGCCTTAAAAGCAGGAAGACAGAACATAAAAAAATAAGCTGAGACAATAAAATGGACAAGGAAATGAGCAAAAATCTAATAGCATTATGCAATTTTGCTATTACAAGAAGGTTTTGCATATGAACTTCCATTCAAAAAGCATGTGACAATGATCACAGCCAAATATCAAACAGATAAACAGCGTAATTTGTGTGTAAAAGGTAATGAACACTTCACAACACAGGAGTTACAGTAGAGAGTGGCAAAAGCTGTTCGAGTGGGGTGCACCAGTGAGTTATGAATCTGCTCCAGCAAGCAAATTTTAAATGCAAAACAGCTGCTAGTCCAATAACAAATATAAACTACAGTACTACAAATCTGCATTATATTTAGCTGGTGGAAAAACTAGAAAAGCATCTTATGATAGTAGAAAATTGACTACTCTGTTAAATGAGCAGTTTTTAAGTCACTGAAATTACAGAAAGTGCACTTTAAAAACTTAAATGGAAAAATGGAAACTAAAATAAATTTACATATGGCGAGAGTCGATAAAAGTTGTGTTTAGAATGGGTCCACACAGAAAAAGGAGAATGTTAGGGATCATGTTATGATTAAAAAGGCTGTGAAAGCAAAACTTCTATAGGTTTATGAAGCACATAAAGTCTTCCTGTAGGTAGCAGAGGACACTAGGTACAGAGATACGTGCGCCTTGTCAGCTGACCCTTCTTCGGGGCCTGTGTCAAATCACTCACCCGCACAAGACCACTTTCAGAGACTGCGAGCAAAGTACGGCTTCTGACCACAGACACGTCCACTCCCTGTTTGGTGTCCAGAGGTGGGACATGAAAAAAACTGCCAGACAAGCCTATTACACAGGCCACACCAACAACATTGACAATGGTCCGATCTGCAAAAATAAATAAATAAAGTATTCAACACCGAGACAGCACATTACATATAGCTGTTTATTCAGTACTGATGGACTGGTCTCTAATCACACAGAGATAAAAGGAGATCATTAGAATGGATGAAAGATATCAAAGGTTAAACAAACTGGACAATGATAAGTATGGAATACTTACGGTCATGTGTTTTATTCTTTAACTTATAGTAGGCGTACATGCCCAACATGACCAGGTCTGCTGTAACGTAATAAACTGCAGTATACGTCTGCAATACAGAAAATACATTAATAATTGAGTCTTCATAGAACGTAAAAAATAAACGAACCTGTAGAGGCAGTTGATCTGCTAAGTAGGAGCCGACCAAGTTACAGGAGTCCCCCCCCAACCACAAAAGCAGGAACCAGATGGAGAGGGCCTTGTCCATGTTCCCAGTTTTACAGGATTGGTAGTATTGTCTGCAATATTAGAGATATTAGTGTTAGTGACTCCACGAAAATATTAAATATTACATAGCAAGCAGAAAATATTCGACAGTTTGTGGCATGCATATTTGCTCTTCCATGTTTGAATTAGGGGTAAGCAAAAATCAATATACAGTGATACAGTTTGTTATACTAATTTAATAGTTTGTTAAACCAATAATGAAGTATTTGTTAGTTTAGAGTTATATACTATAGAATGCCATGTTTTTACCATATTGTGATATTATCGTGGTATTACTGTATTTTGAGCCGTGTATCGTCTCAAAAGGTGAGGGAACCTGTGATTCCCAGCCTTGGTTTAAATGCATCGCTCTAAGACATTCATCAACTTTAAAGTAAGCTGAAAGCATTAAACAAGCTACTTACGGGAAAGATGACACCATGAAGCACAGAATGGACAGCAGGCCAAGGTAGATGCTGGCCATGTCCCTTTCATCGTCAGCACACTCCCCAATGATCTCCCAAACCCATTTTGTCCCATTAGGACATAATGTGGTGAAATTCCCTGAACTGGTCCAAGCAGGAGCTACATGTGTGAGGACGGGTTCTGGAGACATTGCTGCAAAAGACACAATTTCGGTCAATACAGTAATTACAATATCCACAATACTACCATCATTCGTGTCCAGGATTCACACTGGGCTGTTTCTCTTAATACTGCCGAGTTAAACAATACGTGGAGTAACATAAAAGTAATAAACATCTAACTGTCCAAATGTAAGACGACAGATGCACAGATTTTAACCCTTTCCGTAACCATTCGGACTTAAAATCATATCCAAATGGCCACTAGTTTGCTTAAGTAGAAAGGGGGATTCAGACAGGCCAGTAGATTTAGCTGTAACGTTACAAGAATAGAAAAAGTAGGAAACAAAAGCGAGCTCAGGGATATATCAAAGCAGCTGTGCGAGAACACGAGCGTTACACAACACACAGTGCGATCATTCAAGCCTTATATCATGTAACAGCTTCTAATGACATCTAGAAGTTATAAAAACGATAAATAAATACATTTCTTGCCTGTATCGACGCTGGAGCTCTAATAAAATCCTCGTGAGTGCAGCACAATGCACTCAGCTGAACTGGTGAAAAACACGGAAGACGGCAGTAAACAACAACCGAAACGTGACCAGTTCCTGATCTCTGATTGGCTGTTGGCAAGTGTGCGCGCTTTCGTCATTCAAGCACGTGAGCTAATGCGAACATCGCTACTCCTTGGTCTCGAGCCACGCGTCCACAGTTTCGCCTTAATGAAAAAAAAGGTATTGCTATCTTCAAACGTGACATAATACAACTATATGGAATGCACACAAGTCATTATAGTCTACTGCGGTACATTCTTTCACATCAGTGCTAATTTTCCCTTGAACTGTCCCGGATGTCCTAGACCTTTACATTTCACATCACCTCAGCACATATGAACAAACCCTGCTAAAGGCGATTACTTTACGCCTTGCAGTAATTACTCATTAGTCCAGAGATGCCATTAGTTTTGAGGCCCTGAATACCTGCACATTTTAGAAAGCAGTTGTGAAAAGGATGCATTACAGCGGTGGCTTCATGTTCATAGGCACAAAGACAATCAAGGAATGACCAACGTGAGCAGTTTCAATGTTTCTCACGTTTAATCAGCCTTGTTTTACTCTTAATTAGGCAACCTGTTTGAATGATTGTCAACGCCTTGATTATTTGAATGGCCTATAGTTAATCCACTAAACCACTACATCTACATTATCATGAAACACATTCAAAGATCCTACACAGGCAGTGGCTAAAGCCTAAAACTACAATAACTAATCCTGACCTTTAATGGGAAGGTACAACTTTGAAAACCCCTTTAAATAAATTTCCAAAATAGTAGTCATCTTACCTGTAAAGAAAGGATAGGCTTTGAATAAAGGAAGAGAATTCACCAGATAGTGATGATGTAGATGTTATCAGCTGACTTTGAGTCATGCCAAGACTACTACTCAGCAGTATGCCTACAATATAGCTGAGTCTATAGAATAACTTCCCAGTTACACCAGACTTGTTGTCACGGGGAATGGCTACTGTAGTTGGGTGAAAAAATAACTGTGCACTGATTTTTATTCTATGATGTGTGCTCTACAGTGTAATTTTCCCAATTTGTCGAAGATGATTTTTTTTAATGTGATGCAGGTGAATGGTCTGCTACCTGCCTGTCTCCGGATGTTCTTGCCTTAAAAATTCATGGCATAAAAAGACATTTTAAAGATCTATCTTCATGGAAACTTGCAAGAGACATGCCTGCACAGAAATATTACAGGATGCTACTTTAATTAAAAAAAAAAGAAAAAAAAAAAAGACAAAAGTATAGTAAATAATATTTTTGATAATACTACCAATCCAATATGCCAATATCTGTATTTCAACAAGTTTTATTGTTGCATTCAAACATCTATTGAGATACCTTCAGGATCTAGATTCTCTTATTTACATAATGCTTCCACATTGTCATACAAATACTTCTGGTAATTTGTGGTACACATATGATTCTGGAAACAAAGCATTTAAGATCTTTTTGATAAGGCAAATGTCACAAGTAATATACAAATGAAAATGAATAGAAAATAATACAGAATTCTTTTATAACTTAATGTTTCAAAGAGTAGTCCTTTCAGATTTCTGTACAGTGACTTGAAGAATGACTGCAGCTCTTGTTTGCATGTCCTCAAAAGTTCACGTTAAAGCAGAGTTGACATTTGGAGGAAATATGGACTGAAACAGTTTGTAGAACACATTGTATGTTAATCTCCAACATGGGGAGGAAGACAGTCACTGGTATACTCCTCACTTTATGTGGAGCACTTTCTCGTCCGTTTTTAATCGTTTCCTTCTTGGTTGTACAAAGTCGTCATCAGAGTCCTCCGAATCTTCTTGGTTTTGTGATTCCTCCGGAGTTTCCGGTTCAGGATTATCAGGGAAAGTCTGACCTGGGAAAAACTCCAGTAACTTCTCCTCAAAATACAGGCTCACTGCTTTCCCGGAGATGGCCATCTCTGAACCCACCTGAGGGAGAGAGGTAGTACAAGAGCAGATGGAGGGGGCAGGAAGAGAAGGTGAGGGTGAAGGAAAAAAAGAATGAGGAGACAAATTAGAGCTGGTTAAGAGAACTCTGAAGCAGGAAATCCTCCGTCTAACCTTTACTCCTGTACAGACAAATCTGCTGCCCATCCCACTGAGGCTTCATGAAGGAACACTAATAATCACTTCACACTATATGTAACTAGTGTAAAGGCTCTTACTAAGGTACCATAACAGATGACTTTCATTGTTTATAATCAAAAGTATTTGTGTGCTAAATGTTTAATGCAAAGAAATAAATAAAAGCAAGGCTAAAAAACAATGGTGAAACAATTACGTATATTAATTATTTGGCATTTTTTCTTTGATATGAATCAAGAAAAATGTTGTCTCTGGACAAAATATAATTCAATATGTCAATTATATATTTGAAAACACTCAAATCTAACACCCATATGTTAGCCAACATGGTTTGATGGAAGGAGTTTGTATTGATAGAGTTGGACTGTAACAGGACACAAATCTATGCAAGATAAGATTAGTGGGGCCTAAACAATGTGAGTTGCCCATTACTACCTCACAAGATGAATACTTAACACAAAAAGCCCAACTCATTTGCTTACATCATCACTGAACTATGACTTCATAGAACCTTGGTGGGAGTGGACAGGCACCTGTGCTCCAGACGCTGAAGCTCTTACCTGGTTATTAATCTGTTTCTTCTCATCATAAACCTGGATTATTCGAGACATCTGAAGAGGGGCAATAACATTACAAGTGAAGCAGAGGGGGCAAGAGAAAATGTCAATACAGGTCACATAAGAACAAAGGAGGAATCTGCTGACCGCTGGAGAGCAGTGCTGAGTGGTTACTTCTGAAACCAACAGCAAGACTTCCGGGCTGCTTAACATATTTTGTAATTGGCGCCACAACTATGCTCTACATGTTGTTAGCCCTAAAATATTCCAAATATACATTTTAAAATCTACTGTCTAAGCTGCCACCATTATCATTTCTGAAAATAAAAATTGTGATAAACTGGGAAAAGTGAAAACACAATATTAAGACACCAACAGAATATAATATAGAATATACGCATGGTTAATATGAAACTACATTTGTAAACACAACACAGGTCACATCCTAAGCCAAACTGACCATACATATTGGCAGCTTTCCACAAATTGCCTGATTCTTCTGAAATCTTCACCTACACACCAAAAGTTTTCTAAAGCATAGTGATAACCATGCCATTTTCACTTCAAGGACTATGACAGTCATAACTGCTGAATTAGTGGTCACTGATGGTGTTAAACAGCCACACCTTGCTGTTAATTGCATCATTTCACCTGAGGGTGATGATGAAGTGTGATCAAGACTCACAAACTCTTTTCACCAACTTTGTACATGTGACATCCCACACACACACACACACATACACACAGAAAATACTGCTCCAAATACAGTTCAGAGATGCTGTGATAAAATGATTTAAGAAAGTAGCTAACCATGAAAACTATACTGGGATGTGAAATGTGAAAAGGGTTCACACAGAGTGCAAGCAGTGTCTACAGGACACAGACCAAAGACTGAGGAGCTGGTGTTAGTAAAAAGCAACTCCCTTGAGCAGAGCAGGTCAAATCAATACGACACCTTTTACAGACATCAGACTCTACCCATGCATTCTACTGTATACTGCATATTTGTCAAGAGTGACAGTCCTAATGTCATTTTGAATATATCAGTCTCTAAAAATAGTTGAAAAAACAAAACAAATTACATTTAGAACTTGCTTTTGACACTGAGGAAGCTGTACTACTATGTAAATGTTCTATAAGAATACTAACTGATAGTGTGACGTTCCATGATTACACTTCGGTTTAGGTAAAATGTATTTGGTAAAATAGCATTTTACAATCATCGATTGTAGTTCATTAGAACAGGATGCAGTATGGACCCTATTGGCATGCACACACACAATGGTGCCATTCCCCAGAGCCAGTGGCGAAGTCATGCTGCTCACCTCATTGTACTGTGCGCAGTTCTTAAAGATGAGCCTCATGTCCGACACAAAATCCTGTGTGGACTGGTAAAACTGGGAGCTCCGCACCTGCAGCCTCCTCTTCACCTTCTTCAGGTCCATGGGCTGTTTTATGATCTTGTAGTAATTGGGTACCTGCAACAAGCAATCAAACATTTTCTGTAAAAGACTATAAAAATAGCATAGTTTTTGTTTCAACGCCCAACATTACAAACATACAAATCTGCAGCCCTAGATGGTGAAACCCCTTTGATACTTACTGAAGAAGAGACTTTCTCCCTGAAGCCTACACTGAGCTCATGACAGAAGATGTAGAGCAGAAGGCGTTCACATCTCTGCAGACAGGAGAGAGTTAGTCGTCTATAGTCTATAGTCTATAGTCTATAGTTGAAGTTGAAGCTGGAGCTGGAGACACTGACCCTTTGGTCCTCAGGACTGAGGGCTGGCTCCCCCTTCTGTTTGCGATTCTCATCACAGTACTGGATCTCTGGGTTTGATAGACTCCGGCAAAACGTACACAGGAAATCCCCCCTAAAACAGAAAAATGTTTTAAACCCAGTCTATCAAATCATCAGTGAAATAATACAAGGCAAAAGGAATTTCTCTCTCATCATCTCATCATTTTGTAATATTAAAATGAATACATGGAGTATTGATTTCAAGCAGAAGACATATTTGACAACTCAGCAGTCTCCAATAAATATCCATGTTCCAACAATTATGAACAACTAGTAGGTTTGCATTATGGTATAAAAGCAAATGCACCTTTATGTATTTTTAAAATGTAATTTAATATAGAAACTATCACACAGTACCACAATATTAAACTCCTAAAACTGTAAAGAACATATCATTTGCCTTATTACCGTAGTCACAATCTAAGCCTGTCTTACTTGGGGAAGATTTTAATGGTGGGTACGTGGCATCTCATATGGAATACTTTGGGACAGCGGTCGCAGCAGATTAGGTCTCCTCCGTTGATGCACACGGCACACCAGTCTTCATTGGGGTCATTGGGGTCATTGGTAGCTGAAGCCCCGCCCTCTGGCTTTTTGTCAGTGCTGCCGTTGGTGAGGGGTGTGCTGCTGGACGATGAGGTAGTGGTCATAGTGGAGGAGAGAGAGGTGGAACCATTGAGGCCAGCACACATTTGGGACTGTGACTCTTGCTTTATCAGCTCGTCCAGAGTCCTGAGAGCGTCCTGACCCGCGGACACTGATGATAACACAGGGTGAGTGCTGTCTTCAGTGCTGCTCATCTGAAACAAAAATATACATTGTGTGTAAAATCATTCACAAAATAGTCCACTATGAAAAAAAAAAAAAAAGGTTCATACCATGCACGCACTCCTCCCATCTTTGCCCCTCTCTGTCTTAAGAGATGTGGTACACGTGTAGCTCTCTTCAGTGCCAGGCTCCTGTTTTACACGAACCTGTTCCACCACTGTGCTGCCTGCCGCTCTCCCAGACGAGCTACAGCTAATCACATCATCAAATTATTCAACAGATTTTGCTGCCAAATGGCCAAAGTCACTTTATTTTTTCAATAACAAACCTGCCCCTGCTGCCCGTGCTGGATGTGCTAGAAGGCCGTGCTGGTGTGTGGGCATTAGACACCCCTGATAACATATAAAAAAAAAAAAGGGTTACAAAGCATTTCTAAAAAAGAAAAAGTGTAATTGGGATCCCAGAAAATATTTAACATTAAAGAGAGGCCTACGTCGTCCATGCTCCCACACAACAATTCTCCATAAATATACAAAATATGATACAAAACTACGGAACAACTTGACAAATCTGGTTTGATATACAATAGTTTAATTAGCGAGATGTACGCCGATTGTGTTGTGATAATGCTTAATGGAGGGAGCAAAAGGAGGGGGGATTCGAAAACGTACGTGAAACTTATAAAACATGTTAATATGTTGTTTTCAGTAACATGGTGATCTAAATATGTTATGTGTTAGCAGTTAATACTCCATAGAAGTAAAATATTCCCTCTTTAAAGCATGTGGTGCAAGCCAATTCAAATACTACTTGCAAAGGTAGAATTATTATGAAGCCCTTTTACAATTTGGTTTATTATTCATTCACTCCTCAGGCACACTCTTTTCTAGCCACTGATGAACTGGGACAAACTGGCCCCACCAGACAACCACCAAACCTAGTACAGTGGGTCAAGTGCCTTGCCCAAGGTGACAATATGTGTGCAAGCAAGGTTTGTGAAATGTAAATTGTCAAATTTTACCTGATGATCCCGGGGAATGTGTGGATAACCCTGGTGATGTGTTCATGTCCAATGGGCCTTGGTGAGTGCTGATCTGGATATACCGAGAGAGGAGGTGCCCCAGGCTACTGGAGCCTGCATCCTCAAGCTGAACAGAAAACACAGCGAACATAAGCAGTAGTAGTGCTTAGACAATCAATATAATCATTAACAATGCACTTGCCTTTACTTCATCATACTAATGTGTACATAGTTATGATTTTGCACATCCTGCTCAAACAATGGAGCTGTTCTGAGCTAATTTATATGCAATGTGTTGCATGCAATTACACACCAGTGGTCAAACAGAGCGTACAAATATAAAATACTGCATGTGTGGGAACATGCCATCATTGTACCAAATATAGAAGACTAGAATAGAATAGAACAGAAGACTAAGTAGTGGACTAAAGAAATCTTTGCTATAGACTTTTAAAACCTTTGTACACTACTTTAAATAGACTATTTATTCTTTATCTGTGGGTGCAGAGCTCATGCCGAATGATTCATGTAAACTTGCACAAACTCTGACCTGGATGGGTGGGATCTCAGGCAGACAGGGCAGGTTCTCTGGGTTGGTAACAGAAGGGATGAGCTCGATGGGTCCCAGGATGGGGCTGGTCGGGCCACGGTGAGCATGTGCTCCAGCCATACTGGCGCTGGTTGGACTGGTGGGGTTAGCGTTATGGAGGGAGGCTACAGGGAAGGGGCCCGCATGGCCTGGGTTTGAGTGCTGTGCAGAAAGACAAAAGACTGGATGAGGACACAGGCTTAGGAAGTGAGACGGTCAAACAAAGAGCACGAGCTGTGACAGGGTAGATGAAGCATTTTTAAGTTCAAGTGATACAGTCATGCATGTCAGTAACACTACACATGCTACACAAGACACAGATGATAAAATATGAAAAAGTGCCAAACCCCTGATTGTAGTAAGAAACGAAACCTTTGGTGGCTCAGCTCAGATTCTAAAGACATCTGGACACAAAGAAAGAGGGGCTACATGTAGTGGGGCTTCTCTTAGCTTAGCTTTTACAAACATCTCAACAACTCAACAATTAAAGTGGCTAGAGTTTGTTAGAACTTGCCGTCTAGAAAAAAGTATACATAAAAAAAAAAATATTTAGGGGTAAGTGAAATTGGATAAAGCAGGAATTTATCTAAAAGCAGAATGATCAGATGCCAATCAAAATATTTTATATAAAAGGCATAATGCAACAACAACATTTATTCAAGGAGATTCAAATGTACAGTGAATTCAAGGACACTAAATGTTAAACAAAAGGTAAGTGACATTTTTATACTGATGTTATAGTGATGCTGCAAAATAATAGGAAGAATACAGCTAAATGCAGAACTCAAGTACTTTTGATTAAATTTCTGTAATTTGTATAAGAATGGGCACATTATTCAAGTACCAGCCAATTAGTAAGTCAGTAATGACGTCATTGAACTTTTGGCTTTGAAATCCCCAAAACTGTCATGCCGTACATTCATGCACCACAGTAGGTAGGATGAAAAGGGACTTTGGGGGATCTTCCAAGAAATTCTGTACAAAATATGTATTATTTCCTCCTATTTTATAGGTTTAAAGTTACGTTTTTGATTCAGTCAGCGTGTCTTGCTTCTATCAAAAACAGGAGCACAATTTATGATTAGTATTAAGTTCAACTCCTTTGAAATCTAAGTGTTTGGCAGAGATGACAGAAGAAACTGTGCCTATGATTATTATTTTACCAGATATTCCAAAAAAATCAACACTAAAACAGCATTAACAGAATAATATAATTACGAACCCAAATATGTTTTGGACAACTTCTGCTCTTAAATTTCATACCTTTTTAAAAAAAGCTTGTGAGATGCAGTAAAGCTATATCCGCAGCATGAAGTTAAGAGTGCCTGCACTGCAATACATGTTGAGAAATTCCATTGTATTATTGAAAAGGACTGCAGGCAAACCAACCTGTCTCTGGAGCTGAGCCTGCATCATCTGAGGATAAGGCTGTCCGTTGTGTCTGGGCTGTGCTGCAGGCATGCGGCCCTGGGAGGGCCCTGGCAGGCGCATGTGGTGAGCGGAGGAGGGGAACATGGGGGGCCCCGCGGCACCGTTCATACCCCCGGGCCCTCGAGGAAGCTGCTGCATACTGATGAGCCGTGGAGGCTGCACACAAGATGAGCAAGGAAGGAAATATTGTTACTACTGCAAAATAGACTACATTCTATTCAATACATAGAACAGAGAAAATAGATATTTGTGTAGCATTGTTGCGTTATTCTTGCCCACTGTCACAATATGTGTGTGTATGAAGGGCATAGTAACCTAATATCCAACTAGCACTAGATAATTGTGTGAAAAAGTTCATTAATATTTAATCACAGAGATGGGAAAAAACTGAAAGCTCAATTTGACCAAAAACTGATTTAATACTGATCATTGGGGCAGTTATGGGATGTTTGTTTACTTTAGCAACTAAAATGAACATGGAGGCAAAAACATATTGCAGAAAGAGCTGCTTGACACAATTTAACGCTTTGAGACTAGACAGTGTGTAGGTGGTCCAGATCTGCTTTGTTTCATTGTTAGAAAAAAGGTTATCTTCCTGTACTGTGCACATGCCCAAAGACTCCTGCATGTGAGTATTACTGACATTTTTTTTTAAAAATTTATTTAATGTATTTATTTGAAGGACAACGTGCAGATACATTAAAAAGATGGCTGCACCAGATTTAGCAAAATGCTATTTTCCATCTGTAGTCCTGTAGACATGCCAAAGGGTTTGTGAGAGCTAGGAACAAGTCAGCTTTAGATATATCCTCCTTTTACTGTTTGAAAATCAGGGACCAGGGGTTTAAGTCAGACAGTATGAAATAATAAAGACGTTTTCCAAATAAAAGACTTATACATCCTGGTTTTAAAATATACACATTTAATTTGATCTTAATATTTTTATTCTATTTTTTTTTTTAATGATTGACTGATATATGTATCATCACCATTTACAATGAACGTAGCATGAGGAGAAATGAGGAGACACTGCTTGAGCTGGAGTTTTAAGTGCTACCTGTTGTACCATAGCGGGCCCTCCTGGCCGGGGGTGCTGCTGGGACATCTGTGAGGCCAGTCTCATCTGCTGCATCTGTTGCTGCTGCTGTTGTTGCTGGTGCTGCTGCTGCTGTTGCTGTTGCTGTTTCTGGGCAAAGGCAGCCTGCTGCATGTGCTGCAGTCTCAGCTGGGCCAGGTTGATCTGTCCTGGGTGTTTCCCCGGATGCACCTGCCCTGGAGCGAGAGGAGGGCCACCCATAACATTCTGAGGCTGTGTCACTGGGGGTGGCTTCTCAATGACCAGATTGCCTACAGTCAGAAAAGGAGCAGTTGTTATGAATGGATATATGAGGGCCTGGAAAAGAAATCTATTGTTTCATTAAAACAGGTTCACTCACCTAGATTCACAACATTTTTGGCCCAGAACGTAGGGTCACAGAAGAAACGTACCACTCCATTGGACTGAGGTGGGGGCTCTACCCTGGCCTTAAAGAGCTGGCGAAGCTGAAACAGAATCTATTCATACAAAGTTAAATCAGCTTTAGTGCCCTAGTAAACTGGATGAAATGAAACTTAACCACAAGGTAACAGAACCAAGTGGAAGAAGGCCTCATACCAGTCTCTTGCTGTAGAGCAGAGCAGTACTGCTGCCGGTGGTGATGGCCCAGTGACAGAAGTTTAGCACATGGTGGATCTGATGGGCCAACTGAGTGGTGTCTTTGTGCATGGCTGCAAGACGCAAACTGCGTTCTTTGGTCAAACCCTGAAAGACACAGTTTACATCTCAGAAAACATTGGCCTCAGGGTCCACACGAAATGAAAATAAAATGTATTTCAGAATCTAAAATATCTACACCGTGACAAAAAATTACACAATGATTAGAACACATAATAGTAGCTCTAACGAGCAGAGCTGTGGCTAAATAAGATGAATATCTTACCTCTAACTGCTGCAGCAGGGACTTTCCCTTCTTATTGATTTCATTTATCAGAGTAAACACTGCAATTTTAATCTCGTGCTCCACCTTCTTGTGCGTCTCATTAAGCTCTTTCAGCCTAGATGAATTGGAGAATAAACCTCATCTTAAAGGCGGGCACCATAGAAATAAACCTCTAAAACCAACCACTTTAGTATTAATAGCATGACGTGCAATTGAACAGAAACTCATACCTGCTTTGCACCTGAGACACGGTGAAGTGGACAAAGTTCTTTTTTTCTTGAAGCTTGGCCATTGTGGCTTCAATCATGCCCTTCTGATTCATGAAGGCCTCCTCCAGAAACTGGTACCTTAAGTTGGAATAAAGAGGGGTTAATGGAATAGAACAGACAGCTTAGAATAAACATTAAAAATTTAGAAGCGCATCAGTACTAGTATCAGGTACAGGCTTGATTCCACCCTTGTACTCATCAATGTGATGCCGATATCAAGAACCTGTCATTTGATTTGTCTGTAATCAGATGTGTGTGTTGCTGAAGTGTGTAACTGGATTTGTGCGTGTGTAACTGGATTTGTGCGTGTGTAACTGGATTTGTGCGTGTGTAACTGGATTTGTGCGTGTAAAACTTTATTTCTGTGTGCACAATCGGATCCATGCATAATATGATTTGTGCGAGTACTTTGATTCATAGTGGTGGTAACTGTATAAGTAGTAGATATGGAAGCAGTAACGGTATTGGAAGTTGTTTTTCATTCAGTTGTAAAGCTTGCAAGTCTAAACTTAGGGCAAAAGAAATTTTTTCTCATCTTCTCAAAGAACATGATAATTTCAGACACAGAGGAACCAAACGACACACACAAATCTAAACAAGCGCAATTGTTCAAGTTTTGTGTGTAATTAAAGCTGTGAGCATAGGACTTAGACATTTCTGGCTCAGTTTGATATCTGATTAAAGACAAATTAAGTTACAGATGTACAAATCTTTTAGCAAGAATAATTGCTCCATACATAGTCAGCAAAGCTGAAACATCAAATGTTAAAAGGAGCTCTGACATAATATTACACCAAACGTTAGTAAGTAGTAGTAGTAGTAGTATAAGAAATTAATTCGATTCAACACTGTAATAAAACCCCTATAAAAATAATGCCTCGTATTGGTGCTCAGTATCGGCAAGTACCATATTTTACGAACTATAAGTTGCAGTTTTTTCATAGTTTGGCTGGGGGTATGATTTATACTCAAATGCGACTTATATGTGAAATGATTAAAATATGTAATTTCACATCTGACAACCACGCGAGGGCACTCTAGGCTTGTTTACCAGTATGACAATCACACGGAAGCAAAAGTGGCGCTTTATCTACTTCCGGAGTTGATGGAGTTCAGAAGCGACACCAAGGATGAAGAATTCAATGGATTTAGTGATATGGAGCGAAATCAAGAGTAAACTTGTTAGCTTATTTTTATGCTTTAGTTATCTGATTAACTGTTAATATCTTACATTAACATACCAGACATGTATACAGTTTGCTGTCTAGGCTTCATGTAGCTGAATAAATAAATGTGTTACATTAGCGTGCTGTACTGCTTTTCAGCCTGTTGTTCTCCATGTTATTGTTACTATTATAACTTGCCTTTAAAGATAAAATGTCAGATTTTGTAAAATAAATTTCCCCCAAAAATGCGACTTACAGTCCAGTGGGACTTGTATATGTTTTTTCTTCATTACTATGCATTTTTTCGCTGGTGCGATTTATACTCCAGAGTGACATATAGTCCCGAAAAATAGTACTCAAAATTAAGTAGTATATTTGTATTGGATTTGGTAAAAGTGGCATCGGTGCATCCCTAATTCCCCATCTAAAACATATGGTTATACTTTCTAGTGATTTCATGTGTGGTTTGTAGAAATATTTGATATTATGATTTGATAAACAATGCATAAACACTTCGGTGAACATATGAACCACTGAATGCCTGAGCACACGTTTTGAACAAAGAAAATATCCTAATAAAAATCTACTGGTTATGGTTTTGTCTCTGCAGTGAGGGGCTGTACCTGTGCTCCTTGTGCTCCAGCAGCTGACAATCTCTACACGTGAGAGTGTCACATGTCTCACAGAACAGCTTCAGATGCTCCTGTTTGTGAATGGGACAGAACACTGGTCTCTGTCCTGATGTCCCTACAGTCTCTGTACACACAGAGAAAGAAAACACATGTTCTAACTGTACATTTTAAACAAATAAAGACAAAGAAGACATACAAATACTAAAATGCAATAGAATCTACATTGTCTACCAAGTAAGAAATTCATCCATGGCTCACCACCACATATAAAACATCACAAGCGAGTGGGAGAGGTCTGACATTACAGACCTGGCTTTATACAGTGGACTCAAAGCTCTCCTCTCTTCATGTCTGTATGGGGAAATTATCTAATGCAGAACGACTATGGATTATTCATAAATTAAATTAGCAACCAATCATTATTAATTGAAGAAAAAGTTTTAAATATTTCATTTTAGCTTGGCTCTGATTGGTTACTAATTGGCATATCAGATTTCCCCCTGTACCATGGCAACACATCTACACCCCCTGAAATCACCAATTTGATCCAAAATACACAGAACAAACCACAAATGTGATCTAGTTCTGTCACGATAACACATTTTGAAGCACCATATATTGCTACAGAAAAATATTGTGATAAGCTATAATACTGAAACTACTTTATACCACCGACAACCACAAGCCGAGCCTGTTCATTAAAAGGAATAACCTGCAACAAATAAATAGCAAAATTAACCTCTACTGCTCAGGTCTTGCATTATTACATAAAAATGTCAAAAATCTCCCTACTATTGCAAAGACATTGTACATACGCTAAAGTTAATTTTGCCTTCTCTTTGTTCACAAAACTATCATTTAATTAAACCAAGTAAAAAAAAGTAGGATGTAATTACCTTGTCAACACGTTTTGGCTGCTAACTGTGAGCCACCTTCAGAAATGTCCACAATGTCAACAAGATAATTACATCTCCTACATTGTCTTTAGAAAGAATAGTTTTGTAAACACTGATTATCTGAATCTGAATCTGAGTCTAACAATTAAGCGTTTTACTAATTACTTAATAACTACCTACCTACTCATATACTAAGAGTTTGACTTCATCCACAGTGTGTTCTCCATAGTCTTGTACCATATGGGCTACCACATACCACAGGTCAAGCAGCAAATAATTGTATGAGGATAATGGGGATCCTAGCTGCACTGCTGTTACCATGGCAACAGACTATAAGCAGAAGTCTGTCTGATTATTACCATTATTCAGCAGGTACTCTGCAGTTCTAATATTTTAACAACATAACTGAACTTCAGCCTTTCAAAAACAGACATACCTGTGTTGGCGTCCTCTTTGGTGCGGATAGTGTGGTCTTTAGTGATCTTCACCCTCTGGTGAGCCTCTACACATGTCTTACACAGCCACTCGCCACACTCTACACAGAAGCCTATTGTTCCTGCATTGTCCTCACAACTTGTGCACACCTGAAAACAAAATGAAACTAGATAAAATGATCGGCTGGAAAATGTACAAACAGTGCTAATTCAACCTGCTGATTTGGCATAATATCACATATAGTTATCCATCTTACATTTTTAAAATCCATTAAACTCACTTATTGAATTCCATTGGACACTCTGAGTGAATGTTTGGGTGGGTCCTAAATTCAAGTCAAAGATTTGTGTGAGCTCCAGTTTTGAGGGTTCAGACTCTTCAGTCTGTGTAATCCTACAGTCGTCCAGGTCTGATCAATAGCAAAAGACATAGTTTAAATCTGTCAACTGGAAATTGGCTAACTACCCCAACACTGTAACAATAGCAGTTTACAGTTTCAGGGTAGTTAACCCCCCCCCTAGAGATAGATATAAGGCAGTGTCCACCAGCAATCTGAGCAGAACTGAGGAAGCGGCTTGGGTGAACAAACATCTTCAATCGTACAACAATTTGTCCAGTTGACAGATTTAAACTTCATCTTTTGCTGTTGATTGTAATGTGATAATGCACTGGAGTCAGAACATCAAAAACATATGTTTTAGGGGGCTGCTCTGCCAGGGAAATAAAGCTACTTAGTGTAAACTGGATCCAAACATACAGATACAAATAATGCAATAATGAAAACATACATTAGAGAGCGTACATTGAAATATGTTCCGCTTAAACTTCCTAATGTAACCTTGCTAAAGTGACACCAACTAAGTTAAAGTAAGCAATTTAAATAGCCACAGGTATATTATTAACATATAATATGTCAAACATGTTGCCATATGACAAACCTGGGCAGACTTTTCGTCAGATGAGCTGGTGGAGTCAGATGTGTCTTTGACAAAATAGTTGTCAATGATGTCCAGTTGTTTGTAATCCTGGAAGCATACCGAACAGCGCATGACATTGACTGGAAAGAGAAAAAGAAACATACTGGGTTAATAAACAACAACAACAACATGGAATGTATATCCAAAGATTGGTTACTCAAATAACATTTTAATGAACTATTCGCTAAACTGTGGCATAATGATCATGCAAGTTTTTTGCCAACTAACATCCACGCATTATGACAGGGCAAGACTGTTCAACACTACTGGCTGCCATACACACAGAGAGTTTCAGAAACTAATGATAAATGCAAATCATCATTAATTAGCATTTTATGAATAACTTGCTGCAGTGACGATACATGTCCGTAGTCAAAAGATGTAAAAATCTGAGCACCAAAGCTGACAGTAAGGATAGAGATAGTTCTGATATTGCAGCAGTTCTCCCATTCTTGTTTGGGGTTAAAAAACTGAATATGAGCAGAATTTACAACATGAAAATCTACAAAAGACAATAAATAAATACATTTAACATTTCAATTTCATATTATACAGCCTGACTGCTGTTGGCAGAGCAGACTGTGTCACACAGACTCAAGCAAAGTCATAAAAGTTGTCCTTATTTCTCAGTTGCCTCTGGGATCTCTGTGCTCTGGTCTTAAGGGGTAGTTTATGCAGTGGGTGTGTACTATGACCCATCTGTGCGAACAACTTCGATGAATATGCCGCTTGGTGGCGTATTTCGAACATGATGGACAAAAAAAACTATGTTTGCAAAGCAATATCATATTTGTAGTCATCCTCAATAAGGGGTATAAGAACAAATATATATTCAAGTCTGTGTTTGTTTGGGCTTCAGGACATGCTTATGAACACACAAGGCACATGCCTTTCCCATTTCTGCGCAATACTTCAAGCTTCAGTAGAGCAGACATGGGTGGTAAAGCAGGTGAGGTTTTGTCCAGGGAAGACACACACAACAGCAGTATGCGCTGGGGAAGCAGGGAATGTCCACTGTTGTTTTTGAAATTATTTAGCCACAGTTTTTTTGTCAGGAATCTCCAGTTTTACCCCAACCCCCAAACTGGGAAATCCAGGTCACAGATTGGGAAAACACTGGGAAACAATGAAACTTCAACCATTCTCTTTCTGAGCAGGAGCCTATTAATGAGACCTTTAGCAGAGTTTTGGCTCATTTCCATAATATTCGTGAGGGAATTGTAGAAAGCCCTAGCACCATGGGGGCTGTAGGGGCTTTTTGGTTTGCCTCAAGAAGATTCAATTAAATCCCCTCATTTTCTATGAGAATATCATAATGCGGAGCTAAATGGCCAACGGCCTTTCAGTTCATTGCTTTAGTAAAGCTTGTTAGAGGAATTTGCACTTTTTTAAAATTCTTACAATAATTCACTTGAGGATTTTAATTGGGCACATAAAAAAAAATTAAATAAAATAATGATGCCCCCCTTCTCCACATAAGCCAGTAAGTCCTCTTTTCAGTCCAGCCAGCTGAGGTTTAAACTTGACTGAGCTGGTTTGAACCGGTTTGGACTGGCTCAAACTGCACACAGCCGGTTTACAGCCGGCTCCAGCTGTGGGGGTGGTGGTGAGAGCAGCTGTATGAGCAGTGGGCTGAAGAAGCCACATGACCACACAAACTCACTGGCCTACATAAAACTATATCTGAAGGATTAGGCCAAAGCATTTCAGCATTATTAAACCAAACAGTACAGACAAATTATAATTTTGGTCACCACCAGAGTAGGTGGATACTAGCAATTTCTTAAATTCTGGCTGCAATAAATGCTAATAACATTGTAATACAAGTTCCTAAGTTTAATGTTATTGTAACCTACACTAAAGATGCCTTACTGACATTTTTGAAATTTCCCAGTCTTTTATCAAATGTTAAAGGTTTTTAGACATTTTCTGATTTTGTCTGCACTAAAAGAAACAAATGATTTCCAGGTTGGAAAATTGTGGTGCCCAATAAAGTATTGAGACCCGATTCATCACAACCAAGGTTCAGCACGCTGTTAGCCCCTCCCTTGAATAGCCACAGATAATGCTAGCGAGGAGCAGATTTATTTATGTATAACTTATTAACCATTTATTTATTATTTTATACTTTTATACTCCCTACATTTTTGTCATTCCTGTTACCATCCTTCAAAATCCCCCCCACAAAATAATGGTACATTCTAGTGACACCATGATGTCATTCCCGTTACCATTTTTTATGTATCCATCCACATATTTTGCCGGTCAAATTAATTTGATTAATATCAACAAAGAATTTACTTTTAGTGTGTACAGAATGTGTCTCTGGACTATCAATTGTCAAATTGTTTAAAAATATTGTACCGAACTGCTGATTTTTAGGACAATCCCATAATAGCCATAATATTTTTTTGATCTTTTAAAATGTGCTTATTTCAAATATACAAAGAAAAATCTAATTCTTAGCCCCAGTCTACAGCTCCAGGACTTTTTAAACAGTGTGTTAGGCCCTGTTTACACCAGCTCCGTCATGTCAGACACACCCTTTTTACACGATTACAGTCAGGGATACATTCAGAAATAATAGTTTTTAAATCATAATCAGGCATAATCAGGCAAATGCACCTTCATAAAATAGCATCATTCATTTTTATTTAACTCACCAAGGTGTTATCTTTTAACTAAATGATAACATCTTGGTGAATAGCTGTGTAAAAAGATTATAGATATATCTGTACATCTGTAAACATGCAGCAACGCTGATATAACTTCTCTTCCACCTCTCCTTTGCTCCTCTGCTTTCTCCTATCAGTTTTTTTTTTTTTTTTTGCCATATAAAGCACTGCTTTCTTCTCTCTGTATTGTGCATCCACAGTTGCATAAAAAAGTAAATTAAAGCCATGCACTGGCAGAGGCGCTGGCTTTCGGATATTTTCTGCACTTTTAGTTTACTTTACAATATGTCCTAGAAGGACGCAAGCTTAGCTCAAATCCAGCAGGCAAATAAAGTTTCGCTCATAACTCCTACCAAACCTATGTTTGGTCTGACAGGAACAAGGACATTCTATCTTTTGTCTTTTACAGTGAGATTAAAAACAAACAGTTTATCTTGTCTGGTTACATAGAGCTTAGTCCAACTTCATTCATATGTTTTTGGCACCTCCCAAAATAGCAGTGATAAAAAAAATAGTGACAGAAAAATAAATAAAAATAAAATATCAAAACCATTATAACACCACAAGGTAAAAAAGCATGATTAGTTTGTGTTAAAAAACACAATTACTAGTCTAAAAAAAATAGCATTATGGCAGAAATCAGCATCAAGACAACTCATAAATATCAAAATTGAGTTTGGAATTTTAGTATTATCACTACATTGAACGAGTTTGGTGTAAAACCAGCCTTTAGCCCTGCAAAACAAGTCAACATGCTTTATAGTTCAAAGTCAGGTACAAGGTCACTACTGAAAAAAAACTGCAAAGGTGCCAAGCCTCTAAAATATCAGTTTAAGTTAAGTTTTGACATACTAGCAGTAAGTTGTAGCTGACAAGAGAGAGAGAAACAGAACGGCTCTGTGACAGAATTCAATTATATCCATATTTTGATCTTGCACAAACTTATATTGCTATATTTTATATAGTTATTTGTATCGGCCAGGCCTATGGCAGAGCACGTACTTAGGAGGAATACATTTCTTCAAAGCCATTCCAAATATTTTAAACACTTTAAATATGTAAAAAAAAAAAAAAACATCATTATTTTCTCCAACTAGTAATTGTAGCCAATTAGTTGTTTTGAGACTACTACTTTTGCACTATGAAAAAGTCCAGCAGGAATAAGAACAATATCAGTCTTATCAAATAACTCACTACAAACATAGGGGCTGCATCGTATAACACCCCATCTTATCTCAGAGGAGGAGTTAGTTGACCTTGCCCAATCTGGCTAAAAGTTTTGGATAGTTCTGATTGACTGTACATTTGTTTTAGACTAGCAGATATTCACCATGTGGCGACTAACACTAGTAGAGTCTGTGGTCATTCTGCAGTGCTTAGCAAATGCCAACTATTGTAATGATCAGAGAAAAGGATTACTATTTGTCCTTTGATACCTTAAATTAGGCAGAACTACAGAAAAACTGAAGAACATACATTGGGTGTCTGTCCCATCACTCTGACTTTTTATTCTTTAATTTACACTGAATCATATTACCATGTTTGTTACATATGAGACAAAGCACAGTAATATATTAAAGAAATACATATTATACACTTCAGGTTAGAATCAGGAGTCAGAATGCACTCAATTTTTTTCCACTAAGATGTAAATGATGTGAACACATTAATGAAGTCTTTTGCACGTTTGGCAAATGGTTGTATTCTAAAAACAAAACATGTGGCAAGCTGCCACAAAATGTAATTTAGTTCACATATTGGCTGGTGATAGTTACATGTGGTGGTGATAGTTACATTAAAAAAAAAAAATTTAACTTAAAAAATATTAACTTTTGTTTTTCTTTTAATAAGACAAATGTACAGAAAGCCTATAATGGTGACGGTAGTAGTTGTTGTGGTACTAACAAGACCAATACTACTGCTGTGGGACTGTATGCACGATGCACAATGTGCATTATGAAAACTTTCAAACTGCAATAACAGCACATCATCTGATCTTATATTCAAAGAATGACCACTATGAGCAGCTCAGTCTGTATTCTTAATAGTTTCTGCAGTTTGTGTTCTGGGTTCTTTGGGTTACACGCAGTCTGGATCAAAATATTTGCTTCTTTTTTACTTCCTTTGGACTCCATCTGCAGCTAAAGACGAAGGTGTTTAGGTTCATTTATTCTCTGCGGCTACGTTCTAGACACAGACTCATCTGCCCGTCCTCTGCCTTCTGTCCTTTAACTGGTCGCTCTCCTCAAAACATGTGGAATCTTAGCAACGGAGCTGTACATGTGCTAACCGATAGGGACAGTAGTGAACACAGCTCGATAGTGGAAGCTAAACTATTTCAAAAGGGTCTAGAACTAGCTGTAAAACAAATAAATGCTTCCCTCGTCTCGTTTTCCTTGACTGTCTTCCAACAGATGGGATCTAAAACCTGCCGTTGGCGCCTCCATGTTTGTTTATTTCTTGTTCTATGTCGTCCATTTTGGTTCTCTAACTGACTTTGTGCGCCCTCTGGTGGTTAAAGCCTTGACAGTAGAAATGTTAGAAGTATAAATGCAGTGACGGTTATTGTACTTGGAATGTGCAGATCTGTTTACGCTCAAAAATGGAGCATATAAGACTTAACAACAATACATATTCAAACTAAATATTCTAATAAAGAAAACTTTGAATGATTTTGAAAGGCAAATCAATTTACTCTTGGAAAAAAAATCACACATAAAAGTGCTAAGAGAATAAAAGTGCTGGGGTTCAAGTAGTGACAAAACTAAGTTTGCGGTCTCTTAATGGTAGGTTAGGTTAAGCAGTCAGAGAAACGTTGAACAGGTAGGTCCTCACTACGGCCTGGAGACAAATGTGGCACGCAAACCAATTTTTCTTAGCCCTTAGACTACCTGGTGAATTGCCCTAAATTACCCAACAGTTATGTCCAATTGATGTTCAAAGGCTGAATAAAGATCTGGTTTCTGGCTCAGTGTAACCTATGCTAATTTGAATTATTCACTGTGTTGACCACACGTCTAGGGCCTTCAATCGGACCCCACGCAGTTTGTTTCAGTAGTTTAAACTATGCCATACAAGCACGTGACAGTTTGTTATGCCGAAAGTGATTACTTACTCATGTAAAAAATGTGTACACAATACAACCATAAAAGATATTAACTAGTGCGGGTCTCACACCTGGAACAGGAGCAGCAATCAACAGCTTCACCACAGTGTTCGTTCTATGGTGAGACCTCAATTATAAACCAGCTGTAATTTTTGTATTTTATTTTGTCCATACGTTTTTTCGACGATGAAATGTTGTCTTGTCTCTAAGATGGGAAAACTGCGAGGAAAAGCGCAGCCAACCGAATGTTAAAAACAAGCGAGACGAAACGAGAGTTGTAAACAACTTACCAATGTGAGTGTCCGTGTGTCCGTGTGGTCCAGGCACCTGCACACTGACCTGCCTGTCCGGCTGCGGGATACACTTTAGACAGAACGAGTGCAAACACGGGAGTAGTTTAGGCTCACAGTCTCGGTTCTGCAGACTTTGTTTACACACAGCGCACGTATCCAGTAAATTTATCGGAGCGGGAACCGGCGTGGCCGCTGGAGCTGTAGGAGGTGGAGACATTTCAGTGCTAAGTCCGCCAGCAGGAGCCTCCTCGGCGGCGGGGATCGGTTCTGTTTCGGCGGGGATCGGTTCTGTTTCGGCGGGGTCTGCATTGGTGCTGGCAGCGGTGTCAACCGGGCTGGCGGTGCCGCTAGTGCTCCTAGTGCTCTCGTTCCCCTCGGTGCCTGCTCCCGCAGTAACAGCAGCTCCGCTGTTAGCGTCTCCTCCGACACTGGCGGGGGTAGGCGTTTGCTCTGTGGTTTCACTGGGCTCCGTACAAATATCGTCCTTCTCATTCGAGGTGGGTTCTGCTTCTGCCTCTGTTTTGATTTCCGACAGCTCATTTTTCTGTATTGTAGGTCCTGGGTCCGAATTAGCGGACGGGTCCATCTCCTCCTCGCCTTTGTTGTCCGCCATCTTCCTTCCTCTTTGAACCGACACACGTACAGCGTAACTCAAGCCACGTGCTGGCGTCATGACGTCAAAATACCAGATCGGCGTTCAAGCTAAAAGTGCATTGTTTTAACTTTTCTAGTGGGTGCTTGTCTCCGTGGAGATAATTCATGCTATGCCTGAAATGGTCCACAGAATGCCATTAAAACATGAGACTGGGAGCGGGGACTACTCTCCGCAGATAACCTGCTTTAGGCTGGTGGTGTCAGCTCTTGGCTCCATGAAGATAGATAAGTTTAATTGGTTATATGTCGGTGGTTTTCTGGGCACCTTCGCTGTTCCAAACAAATGTCTTCTATGGGAGACTAACTAACTTAATGCTTGTGGAACAGTCCAGAATCCAGACAAAGCAATAACATAACAAGCTTTTTTATTGTTTGTGGAAAACATTCCGTTTGTTTACTGAAAAAGAACCTGGCTGCCAGTGATCCACTGGCGTTGGCGACCCCAACATCCTTCTAAATAGCCTTTACATTATTTAAAGCTATTATCGGAAGTTTATTAGATTTTTTTCACTAGGATATGTGAAACCTTTCTTCACTTGGCCCTTGTTCAGGCTCACCTGTGCTCTATGGTCTTCTTCTGTCAGGCCACTGTCAGACTCCAGTAACATAGATGACATATGGTGATATGTGAGAATACAACTGGGCTGGGTCAGCCAATCTAATTACAGATGACTTTAAGATAATAAATATGTTACAGAACAGGAATCAGACTTCATGATTTCATCCATTAACATAATTCACATGTAGTCATGATGATTTATATAATGATGATCATGACAATGCTCAGTTTCAAGGTTTACGTGAACTCGTAAATAACTAATTACTTACTTTACACTACAGTGATCATAATGATTTTTTCTTGTAAATAAATTGCTGCTAATTAAATTATTTAATTCTAATGACTTCATTACTTAGCTGAATTTTGGGGTTAACCCTATACTGAGTCTTTAAAAAAACAAACAAAAACAAAGTAGTGTTGTGGAAATTATCTGAACAATAATACCCAAACTGTCTGCTGGTTTATTATGCCTACAGCAAATGGCCCCACTACTGACAGACAGTTAGCAATGGGGTAACAACACTAATACTGTCTCTGTGTTCCAAACCTTTCCCAAAAGTGTACTTCACTTTGTCTTGTGGCCATTTGTCCTGCTCAGCTCAGACAGGCCGACCACATTAGCATTTGAATAAGAATGATCAAACAGTAGAGCTGTGAAATCAAACAGCAGACATCTACATGAAAACACAAAGGTACCTATAGCATTCCTGTGTTACTAACTAAATAACACAGTTTTAGAACCACTGTCCTAGAATATTCCACACTATGGCTTTAATCATAACTACTACAGAATGGAGTATTTTTTTTATATTTTTTTTTTAACAATAAAACGTCTATTAACACATCAATGTGTTCATTATTTTACTTGTTCTTAACCCCATATAATAAAATATACCTGTCATTTTTAATGTTTGTGTAATATCCTAAATGTTCACTAGGCGGTCCCGAAATTGGTTTGAACCGGAAGTTTTTCCTTCCTCCTCGGTGCATTGGCCAACTGCAAGGAGGCAGAAGTGAGGGAAATCCACTCTTTAAAGAAGTGATATAAGTGCACAAAATGGCCGGGACGGCGTCAGTGGCTGGGGAGGTGTTTGTGGATGCTCTGCCTTACTTTGACCAGGGTTACGATGCCGCGGGAGTCAGAGAAGCGGTGAGTTATTCAGCGTCAGCCGCCACATGCTAGCTAGCTCATAGATGCTAGCTAGCTCACAGGCTCATTCATAGCAAGAAAAGAGACGTATAACTAGTTGAAACGAACGTAATATTGAAGCATGTCTACATTTTACAAAACTAGAGTGGCAAACATAATAATAATAATGATTGATCTACAAAGTAAGTGATCTATGACCACGAGGATTTAATGTCCCCATCTTTTATTATTTACATCATGGAGTCATAAAGTGTGGATCGAGTAATTCTGAGTTAAATTGTGATTAGGCTGCAGCACTTGTGGAAGAAGAAACCAGGAGATACAGACCCACCAAGAACTACCTGAGCTATCTACCAACACCTGACTTCTCTGCATTTGAGGTAAAATAAATCATCATTATTGAGATTAAGATACCAGTTGGTGTTTTTTTAGATTGTAGAAAGTGATGAGTTCATACTTTCAGATGGGGGGCTAGAGACAGCTTTCCCTATTGACATATGCCTAGAAATATCCAAGAAGTAAATTCACAAATGTTGAACCCGATCATTTCTGTTAGTGACTAGAACTTGTACCATACCACTGTATAACAAAGAAAAACTCAGCATTTAAACAATATTAATTTTAGGAGCCCCCCATCTATATAAAATATCATCAGCCAATAAAATGTTGTGATGTCATCTGAAACTCGCAAGTATGATCTGGACGTACACACTGACTAATATGTTGAATTCTTTAGACAGAAATTATGAAGAATGAATTTGAGAGAC
The DNA here is from genome assembly GCA_019594935.1 of Periophthalmus modestus. Classification (NCBI taxonomy): domain Eukaryota; kingdom Metazoa; phylum Chordata; class Actinopteri; order Gobiiformes; family Gobiidae; genus Periophthalmus; species Periophthalmus modestus. The sequence goes on along the minus strand of JAIEZT010000084.1, from coordinate 20,647,100 downwards.
TGGCAGCTCGACAGCCCATGGAGCTCCTGAGCATGAAACGGTATAGTTAAACAGTGTAGCCTCTGTTGGACAGGGTGCTGCACTGCATGGAGTTACTGGACACTTAAACTGTCACCCACTACTTATTATAATATATTTGTATGTTTATTTAATTTACTTAGTATTTGTTTCTGATTTGTAGATGTATTATTAATATTGTATTATGTGGGCTGTGGGTGATTGGTTGTTGGTGGGTAGGGGCAACAGAATGCGAGGTGACTATGTAAAAAAGTGGGTTAACAGAAAAGATATAGTTGAACTTAAAAAAATGTAAAAAATCTTTATAATCACACTACTTTAAAATTACTTTGAAGGTATGAGTTGCCAGCGCCCTCTTCAGGTCAGAAGAATGACATTACAGCATGGCAGGAGTGTGTGAACAATTCCATGGCTCAGCTGGAACATCAGGCTGTTCGTATTGAGAACCTGGAGATTATGTCACAGTATGGGACAAATGCCTGGAAAGTCTACAATGAGTAAGTAGCTACTACTGCCTGCCAGTTTTTAGCACATACTGGAGACTGAGTTAGTGATGTTTAAGAAGCCAAATCTTGCTTTACATAATGTTTTGGTAAAGACCTACCCAGTGATATTGTATTATATTACTTTGACACAGCAGGTTCAAGTACATTGTAATATGCATCTGATGGGTGTTGAAGGTCTATTGCCAAAACATTACAGATACAATATGAGTAGTTGTTTAAAGTTGCCTTTTATTTTGCAATTCAAGTAGTCAGTGTATACATTAACAACACTAAAGACAGATTGAAGTTTTTATAATGTAACTACAGGTTTAATTAATTACTTTATTTCTGACAGTAACCTGGCTTTTATGATTGAGATTGCACAAAAAGAACTACAGAAATTCAGGTAATAAATTTGGTTCTAGTAAAAAAAAAAAAGCATAAATATTGATTTGTTCTATTTACAGATATTTATTACAAACTTTCTTTGTAGGAAACAAATTCAAGATCTCAATTGGCAGAGGAAGAATGACCAGCTGACTGGTGGAGCTAAACTACGAGAGCTTGAATCAAAGTATGTTCAAACAGCTAGTTTTCTTCAGATGACCTTTACTCTGGTTTGTTTAACATTTGTATGTACTGTTGTCTTTCTGTAGCTGGGTGTCTCTGGTCAGTAAAAACTATGAGATTGAGCGTGCCATTGTTCACCTGGAGAATGAAGTGGCTCAGCTCAAACAGCAGCAGGGAGAGGAGAACAAGGAGAACATTCAACAAGACTTTTGACAATGAACAGTTCTACAGACTGGAAAACACACCGTATGGAGGCGATTCAAGTGGGACAAATGCCATTGTGTGACTGAAAAAATGAGCGAATATTAGCTTGTAGTTTGTGCTGGAGGTTACTGTAAATATTTTTTATATTAAAGTTGTCCTTTTTATACAACTTCAATAAAACTGACTTTGAGTTTCATACATCTGTGTGAAGGAAGTGGTACGTAAATACTTTTGAGTTAAGTAGTTTGAACAACTACTGGTATATTTGGGTCATTTTATTTACACTACCCTTAATACAATGTACCATTATGCCATTACATACCTGTTGCCTGACCACTCGTAACTCTAACCACCATGTCATTACATGTTTGTTTTTTTAGTAGTGTGTACTGTAAAATAACATGACCAAATGTTTTAATGCAAAAACATACAGCTGTGTTATATCCATGAATAGGTGTGCAGTCTAGATTGGGGAAAAAGCCAAACATTGTAATATCTTGTAATGGTCTTTATTACAGAAATACAATATCAGCCACAGGTGTGACTGCAGCGCAGGGCACTAGTGGAGCGTACTTCTCTTCCAAAGCTCCACATTTGAAAAAAACGGTCGAATCTTGTTCCTTCAAAGGAATTACGTGGGTGTTGGTGGCTATGGTTACAGGTACAAAGAAATCTGTGTATTTGATTGCTGGACTTTTAATGCAAACAGAAAAATCTGATGTGAGTAATCTGACAAAATCAGATTTCTTGCATCAGATTTTGCCATTTACATGTCATGTACATGTTTTAATAATCTCATAACTCAAAAAATCTGATATTGATTAGATTCTGAGTGTGCATGTAACTGCATCCACTGATAACTTATTCTTTAAGAGGAACTTGCACTTCATATAACTGAAAATACAAATCAAATTAAATTGTACAATACTGATGGGGGTAGAGAACCTTCAGTGAAGATTCAATCACTTTTCAAAATAATGTAATCTGTAATAACTTACACTTCTATTTGGATAGATCTGTGATGAGCAGCTTTTAGCCAATACAAACAGAATCAACATTGCATATTCACACATACAGGCCGCAAATTGCAGATTACTGCTAGAATTGATTTCTGAGCATGTAATACCTAGATAAATGCTTGCAATTTATCATTAAGTACTGTTGGCTACTTGTGAACTTGAACAGCCAAATACAAAAACAAAAAATATTCAAGGACAATACAAAATGAAACCATACAAACTTACTGTTGACAGTTATATAACCAAAAGTAATTGTTACTCCTATAAATTATTGCCTTTTAGGGGGAAACACAGCATTTTTCCCTTTCCTCTTTGCTTATACATTTGAATAACAAAAAACACAAAACATAATACCATGGCGGTAAACAGACAATATGGCTGCCCACGATTATCTGCACGGTAAAGCAAGGATCCCCAGCTTGAAAAGGCATTAAGGATCTCACCAGCATACACAACAAAATCACCCCCTCATACATTCATCCACTTACTCAAGTTCGCAGGCACCTTGATACTGTTTGCAGAGAAACTACATGGTTCTCTGAAGGAAAAGTCATTAAATGTGACTTAGGATGTGCAAAATGTAGTGAGAATTATCTGTAGCAGCAGTAGGGGCATGACGGATTATAGACTCAGGGTGTTGAGAGCTGGTACTAAAGTCACAGCGTCAGGCAAGTTCTGGTTCTGGTCTTGTAGCCCTTTTCCCTGGAGAACCTTTTGACGGTGGCGCTCCTCCTGCCGTTTCTTCTTCTCCAATCGCTGCTGCTCTTTTCGCTGTTTGTTAGACGCCTACAAAACAAGTAGAACTGTATCCAGAAATTGCATCTATAAAAAAAAGTCCCATCAGTAGACACTATATGCCCATATGCAAGTGTAATAATTATAATGCAGACCGCAGAACATTGTACTGTTTTCTACTGAAGAAGTGTCAAAGATATGAAACATTTTCTAGCAAGCACAACAGAACTTCAGCTGGTGCATCTTTAATTACCATATGTTTCCTTGATACCTCCTTCTGCAGGATTGTTAAAACAAGCTCACAAGAGACTGAACTCTCAGAAGGCCTGCAAATCGGATGGAGCTGTGGTGATGGACAATGCAGAAGATCCAGTTTCTATTAGAACTAGTACAAGTTCAAACGTTAGCTAACATATAAAACTTTTATTATGACTTTTACATCGGACTGCGGTTTTCTAAATGTAATGATTGTGTTTTTAGGATATATTACTGGATTTTAACATGTAAATTGTGGTAAAATTCTGTTTAATCACGGGCATAGATCAAATAACATGTAATTACATTTCACGAAAGAAAAATCAAAACAAAAATTCCACCAACACAAGACACAAGGGAGAGAGGAACTGAGAAGCTGCAATGTTCTCAAGGGTTCTCAAACTGGAGGTCTTCTTTTGGGGTCATGCAGGAGTCATTTATATAAACATAATATAATCCTATGCTTACTCTGGCTTAAACATTTCTTATCCTACACTAGGCTTATGTTGACCTGGGTTAAGAGAAGGAGCTAAAACATCTTTCCCTTACAAAAGAAAATTTAGAACTCAGCAGCTGCAGACAGGTTAGGTTATTCTTTTAGAGCATTCTTTAAGGTGGTACTAAATTATTGTGCCTTGCCTTGGGTTTCTGTGCATTATTGCCCTCTGCTGGTTGTCTGGGCTCACTTTCTTCAGAAGGCGTGTTACTGCAATTTGAACAGGATCCGGAGGAGCACTGGCAGGCCTGAGCACCCAGCAGCCACTCAGCATTGATGGTAGCAGCACTCAGCTGGAGCAGGTTTTCCTCATCCCCTGCAAACACAAATACATCAACAATGGAGGCAAAAATCCAGATTCACAGTCAGAAGGAATAGCACTCACCTGATATTCCTCTGTTAGGGATGGAGCTGAAGATGAGGTTTTCTTCATCTGAAGGGGAAATATTCTTCTGTCTGTCTCGCTGACCATCACCAAATTCACGCTTTTGACCCTTTTGAAGATTCTGGAAAGAACAGACACTGAGGTGAGAAGGAGATTCTGGCAAGTTTCTGGCTTTATACAAACACATGGAAAATCATGATGTAAAATAACAAAAAGCAAAGACTCAATCTTTAGTAGCAGTAGTAGTAGACTCAACTAGTCACAATGTTTAGCTTTAGCATAGAACTTAACCATGTAAATCAAGTAAAAGTATTGTTGCATGTTTAGAAGAAAAAAAAAAACACACACAAAAAAAACAAACGTTATCTGATAATGTCTCTACCTCTATCCGTAGCTGGGCAGGACTCTCTGTGTTGTCCCCAATCTTCCTCACACTGTCATAATGGTCTCCATATCGGTAGGCAATGTGCAGCTCTCTACACAGCTGATTCTCTGAACCATTAATCTGTGTGACAAAATTTGAATTCTTACTGACTGTTTGCAAATACAGCCAAGTCAGTAAAATGAGGAAAAACCCAGGTGTCTGTAATTACCTCCCAGAGTGGTGTGTTGAGTTGGTGGATCACTACTTTAACTTCTTGGCTACGAGCAAAGGCTACAATGGCATCATTTCCTGCAAACGTTCCGGGCTGGGACAGGTTGGATACTACAGGAAAGAAAATGCAAAATATTAAGTGATAAAAAAAATTCATGTTGGGATATGCATCTTCATTTTATCTTGTTTGTTGTCCAATGCGCTCAATCATGGCACAATTGTTTAAAAATGTTTATGTCACATTAGTTGGCTTATAAAGCCATTACAAATTAGTTAACCATTTTATTATTCAATCCAGGATCACTTCTTTAAGGTCATGTAAAAATATGACATGTTCTCCACCTCTATGAAGTGATGTACAGTGTTAATACATTCTGATTATTTGTGGTAGTAAAAAAAAGAACAAAAACTAAGCTTCTACAATAAAGTGTCACAACAAATGTTTTATATTTAGCGACCTCTAGGTGCAGCAGCAAAACCACTAGAACCTATTGAATAGACTTTATTTATAGCTTTTAATTAACTTAGCCACCCACAACTTCAAACAGGATAGAAGTGTTATGTGTTAGTTTAACTGGTGTGTTAATGTGCCAGTCTTCCTTTTAGTATCTGTGTGTGACAGTTATTGGCACTGTGTTGATATCAAATAGGAAGAAAAAAAAAGTATGCTCCATTGACTTATAAGGTTTTCTTTCTTACTGTGTAAAAGTGTATGCAGTAGCACAAAATGTTCACAATTTTCAGTGCATGCATTTCCTTGGCCTGTGCTGTCAGTCAGTAGGCGGTGTTCTTACAGTGCTGTTCAAAGGGGACATCATCCTCCACAAAAGGCTCAAAGTCCTGTCGGTGTGAGTTCATGTAGTCCACCGTCTCCTGCCTGAGTCTGAGGTGAGCGCGCGAGTGACCTTCCAGCTGGTCACCCAGAGCTCGGAACAGACAGTTCCTGTAGAAACACGCACAGATACACCCTGCCTTTTAGCATCTTTCAGACTGTTTATTAGACAGGATAAAAATACAAGTGAAATTAATTGGTTGAAGCCAGATATAACCTTGGTCCTGAAAATGGCAATATGCAGAAGTCAGAAATGAATGTTTGCAAGCCGGTATACATGTCAGTCTTTTTCCCTATGACTACTACTAGTGTTATCTCAATACAAAAATTTCAAACTTGACTTTGTTACTTACGTGAAGGCTCAATACAAACTAGTTTAAGTATCGATTATTATCTAGGTTTCAATACTTTAAACCAGCTCCTATACAACTGGTCATGATTAAGGTAATAAATGCAAGTTAATTATATATAAGGTATGATAAATTATGATGGCAAGTGTTTCCCAGGTGTAATAGTTTGGTAATAATTTGTCTTTTTGGCAATTGTGTGTAGGTCTTACCCATCTCCAGGGACCTCTCTGAGTTTTAGCCCCAGGGCCTGAAGCTGGTTGGAGAAGCTCAGAAACTCTGCTCCATCATCTCCGTCCTGCCCTTTGTTTTTGCGATCTTTAGCGATAGCGCGACGCGCGGCCCTCTCATCTCTCTTGCGCTCTAGCTCGCTTTTCTTGTTACTCCTGACCGGTTTTGGGGTCTGCTTCCTCGACATGGCTGCAGTAGTAGTTGGCAGCCCTGACAATGAACGAAATCTTCTGACAGAAACGTGATGGCAGTTAGATGAAGACCTAGATAACAGTGAAGACACAAAATTGTTGAAGTGGTAGTATTTAAAGTTATGTTTATGTTTAAAATGCCAGAAGAAGTCTCATCCCTGTGGAGAGCTAAATATTTATCAATTCATTTGTTATAAATAATTTTATATTGTCTCATTTGTGTCTCTTTCCACTATTAAAGAGTACATTTATTAACAACAGGGGATGTTTTAGCTGTACAGTGATAGATCATAAATGCAAATCAATCAAGGAAAATACTGTCTGACTAGCCTAAAGAGCTAGCTGGATGAGCGAAGGAAATAAGAATTTCTAAAGGTTCAGCAATATTTCATGACCAAATAATGCACCATGATCATGCCAGACTCTGGCTCAAATTGTAAATGGTTAAGACATTTATGAGATGTACTGGAGTAGAATTGGTGCAGTGATCTGACTCACCCATCACCAATACAAGATGTTGCTGAATAATTATATATAATTATAATTAAATAAATGCTTTGGCATTATACATGCAATGTCAGCAGTGTGCCGTAATCAGAACTAAAAATTGTCAAAACTGAATATATGACCCTACCTCTTCAGTTTTCTAATTAGGCAGTTAAAACAAATAAATTCAGATACAACTAAGACCATTTCACAGTAGCATCAAATTCAAAGTTAAAAACTGTAGTCCGTTTATAGATTATGATTAAAAACAGCAAACTGGCTGCTTTGAAGTAGTAAAAGAATCCGGAGCAAAAAAAAGTTCAAGGACAACACACCAAACAAACGTAACTAAAGTAAATAGTGCGCGTTAACTCCAAACTAAATACGAACGCTTTAGGTTAGCCATCACGCTAGCTTGTTAGCATCCAAGATAATGCTGACTATTACATAATAAATCCTCGTATTTTTCAATAACCTATAACCGTGCATAAGTAAGGGACAAATCCAGTGGTTACACGACATACTAAATCTATAACTACTTACCTTTAAAAGCCTTTAGAGTAGCTTGATATGCATTTTTTTTCGGTTTAAAAATAAGAAGACGATTTTACACTTTTTGTTTACAATCTCACTTCCGTATACGCACTTCCGCCAAAGAACGACGGGAAAGGGGAAGGACAATCTAAATCACAAAAGCGCAATATAAAACATAAATCAAACCTACACAGTAAAAATTGCTGCTTATGCTATTTTAAATGTCTACCAAGTGCCATACAATATTCACATAGTAGTGAATATTGTACGACATAATATGAATATTGTAAATAAAATAAAATATTAGTAGTAGTAGTAAATAATAATAATAATAATAATAATAATAATAATAATAATAATAATAATAATTATTATTATTATTATTATTATTATTATTATTATTATTATTATTATTATTATTATTATTTATTATTATTATTATTATTATAAAACATACGTGTTTTGATACAAGTGTAGTCCTAGATCCTATAAAGCTCCTCTATTTCCTAACAAGTAAAAAAAAAAAAAAAAAAAAAATCATTATTAATCTGGCTTACACCATTTACAAACAATCTGCTTCATTTCAAAGTCCAAAATAGTGTGGAAGTCTGGCTTCTCATTGCCTGGAGTGTACATCACCAATGATGAGCTTTCGTTATGCACAAAAGTAAGAAAGAATTTATCATTCTTATTAGACAAAGAAACATTTAAAACCTTAGACACAGGCAGGGACATCAGAAATGACAGAGGGGAAGAATTGCAAATTGTTTTGATTTACTTACACATTGTATGCACACAGTCACCCGTCTCTTGCTAGTAGACATTCTGATGTAGGAAGTAAGCCCCACGTATCAGTGTCCCTTGTTTCAAATTAACGCATTTGCCCATAACAGATGATCAGATAAAATGAGTTGTGTTGAACTGAAGCACATTTAAAAGTCTATGGACAATAATGCACAAGTATTTTTGAACTGTTAAAGTGCTGAGGAAGGCATGCAGCAGAAGGTCATTAGTAAACAGTACATTTAACCGAGGAGCAGTTTGCGCATACTCACATCTGTTCGACTTTAGACTCTCTCTATTTACTTCAGCCTGTGAATACCCCCTGGAGTTTTTAATTAGACTGAAGTCCAGCCTAGTTGTCCTCCTGCACTGAGGCAGGGCCAAGTAAAGGGACAGTCTGTAGATCACACACTCTGCACAAGGCAATATTTAAACACTGAACATGCATGTTTTTATGGTGATGGTGAGTGGAGCCTTAAGTCATGCATGAATTGGTGAATGGTATATCCTCAAAATAAGGAAAGTAAAAGTTAGTGGTTTAGAAGAATATATTTTGTCCTTGTGTCAGCTCCCTTATGGATGCCACAATAACCAATCACACTGTGTTTTGGCCGTACCCCAATCCTGACTTCAGGGAGTAGTGTTTTGCCTGAAGACACAATGGACAATAACAGCATACACTGAATGAAGTAGGAAGAAAGTTGCTAAAGGAACAACTAAAGGTGCAGGGTTAGATTCCTGAGCATCGAGAAATTGGTACCCAGTGAATAGGTAGATTTTCTGCATACTGCTTCTCATGCCAAGCTATATGCACAATAATATATTTTTTATTACTGACCAAGACTCTGACTTTACCCTTGGAAAATATGAAGAATTAATGTCAATTCAACTTTCTCTGTGAAAAAAGAATCAAACCAACTAAAGTTGCTAGTAGCTGTCCATGGTGCTGAAATCAACACAATTTGAAATTAAGCCCTGCAAAAACCTTTATTAATATTGAATCGACTCTTTCTCAAACCTTATTCTTTATGTTGTTGGAACTGTAATGGAATAGCTTATAATTGCTGTTGAGCTTCAGAGCCTTCAAACACTGTCCAGATGCTCCATTCTTGTATAGTGCTGATCAAAGCATGGCTGCAGCTGAAAGCTACAGCCCATTTCACTGTGTGGCAGTCTGTAGCTCAGTTTATAATGACTGTTACTTTATAAGGATAATTCATTTATTGGGAGTCCATTTGATACACGGTTAGCCTAAATTTTGTGATGTTTAATGTTAGTTTAGAGTCTGAACTAACATTAGACTATGCCCTAACTAAATATGAAAACATTATTTTGGAAAATCCAAGATGCATTATTATTCTCCCAATGCAGAGATCCAGAGATTGAACAGTTGAAGTAATTCCAGTTTAAACTCTCAAGTAAACAAGCAAAGCACGTCATTACTCAGGAGCTGTTGGCAAATCCAATCACAGCCATCCTCTTTTTTACAATGTTGTGCTTTGGGGCCCGATTTTTACCTCGCACCTTGTGGTTTGTAGATCCGGCACTGATTAACTATCTCAATCCCAAATTCCGTATGGCTGCCCATCTACACTGGGCTATTTCAGCTTCTTCCTCCAGTCAACTCTAACAGGTTTGTTTTGTCCCGTTTGTGGCCGTGTCCGCCGCTCCCGTTAAAGACACATGTCATCTATCCCCACACACTCAACATTAAGGACATAAACGAGGCATTGCGCAGAATCCGACACAGCGCTGCAATGTCTGAAAAAGACAGTGCGGCGTGCGTGAGTCTGCGTGTGTGTGTGCGTGAGCGGGTGGGGGTGTCCAGGAGCGCCTCAGCTGCTGGGTATAACAGGGGGTTAAGGCTCGCTGCTGCTGCAGGTATCTGGCTGTAAATACACGAGCCAGGGCCCGCGCCTCGCACATCACCAGCCTCCATCTACTTACCTAAGGCACGGGCACGCGCACACGCACCGCTGGTGGGAGTGGATGGTTGGACGCCTGAACTGCTGGATGCTGGATTCACGATGGGATAATCACGCGTGAGAGGCGAGTTCCCGGACGTTGGTGAAGCTGTGGTGGGATTCGGTTTGGACTATTTTGGAACGAACGAAGAATGTGGCTCTGAATCGAGTTCGACCGGAACCTACAGAAGAGAGAGGTGGGAGCCGGTTGAGGTGCTGCAGCGAGCGACAGCGGAGAAGGTTTGGCGATTTAAGGCACTGGATTCCGAGGAGGTGTTGGTAGGAATCCCCCCGCTGCTCGAGGCTTCTGTCCCGGATGGATACAACACTCTGCATCGCTAATTAGGATCGCTCTTGAGGGAACATAACCACCAGTAACCCATCGTAGACTGCAACAGACGACTACTTAAGGCTGATCTTTTTTGCATGGAGAGGGCGCAGTGAGGGCCGTACGAAAGGAGGAGGAGGGCGGCGGGCGGCTCCATGAGCGGCTTGGGCTCCGCATGCACCGCCGCGCTCGAGCTGAAGCCCCCGGGCCACGGTACGCGCCCGCTCGCTTCTGAGAGTTGATGCATATGATCACAACCACCATGATTTTTATGATTCTGGGCGCTTCAGTTGTTATGGTAAGACCAGAGCTAATGTTATTAACGCCATAAGGTTAAATTAGGAGGTGTATCAGTGTTGTCCATATGCTGTGCTTCTTTAGGCGATCGCCTGTTTAATGGACATGAACGCGCTACTAGACCGCTTTCACAACTACATCCTGCCGCATCTGCGAGGCGAGGACCGCGTCTGTCACTGCAACTGTGGAAGGTAAGCTCTCACGAAGCGCTTATTTATTTATTTATTTTTCATTTTCTTTTTGGGAACAGGCCCACGTCTGTCTCCCACTCTCCCTCCATTCATTCCCTCCAGTCCGCACGGCGCACCAGGCGAAAGCGCGACGCGTCGAAGCTGCGTGCTGCATGGACGTGGTGCTGTCTCAGAAGCGTATAGATCTAATGTGAGCTTTAAGAGGCCGTCCAAAACAATAGTAAACATCAAGTGGTTTGGCTCGTTCACTCTGTGGCACGGCTGCTGCTCAGAACGCGCTGTTTTACTGTTTTTACGCACTCTCCAACCTGCTGCTCCTGGTGATGTGGCCAGAATGAAACGCACAAAATGCCTTCAGTGTTATTGGGGGGAGGCTGCAGCTGACTCTTCTGGTCCTCAGATGCTCCATTCTGATTGGCTCATCCTCACCTCGCGCTCAGAGCCATTTGACCAGATTGTTACCGTTGGTGTGACAGAAACACCTGCACACAATGATGAGGTGCAAACAGAGCAAAGTCATGAAGCAGGATGAGTCAGTGTTGATTCAAGAATGAGGGACCAAGTTACTAAGGCTTCCAGCAATGAGGAATATTGTGTAAGTTAGTTAACATCATCAGTTTGCTCAAAATATTACCTACTTTTCCATAGTTTGGATACCGCAAAGTAAACAAAGCTTGTCTAGTTTACATAATCGTTATTATTAGACAAATGAAACAAATAACATCTTTTTTATGAATGTTTAAACTGCCAGAGAAATACGTTGCCTTTGCATAACCTATCCCTGAATTTTGGATGGAATTTTGTGTATCGATGACATAGAGATTTTTATAACTACTTCTACTTAACAAACTCCCACTTGACTGACGTAAAACTGTTATAAATCAATATGTACGACAGGTACTAACCCATCAAGTGAAGGAATAATGAGAAAAACAATAAAAAAGAGTCAAATGTACTTCAATAATGTCTTGCCACAACTTTTTCCTGCTGTGTTCTGTCACAAAGAGTGCGGCCTGAATATCCAACCACTTTCCTCATAGACCATCATCATTTCAGCAGATGACAGCTGACAGACAACATGTGGGAGTTGTTAGTGTAGGTAGAGAACATTGCAACAACTATTTTGGTCCTGCATGGGCTTCCTCCACCCCCTTAGACATGTGAGTGAATATAACCCATGTTTGTCTGTGTGTCTTGACGTCAACCCCGCTAGCTTGATCAGAGCACTCTGCCCAAGGCCCAAAGTTACATAAGCTCCAGTAACTTGCACATCTCAACGTGTAAGAGCTGAGGGGGTGAACGGATTGCGTTGACTTGACTTTTCCTTTTTGTTAGTGCTCTGCTAAAGGTGTGTGTTGTTTATTTAGCTCTTGGATAGCTGCATTAAATAGGCAAGTAAAGTAGGTGATAGGTCCCAATTTTCTATTCGATTTTCTTCTGGCTATTACCACAAAAATGAAGCAGTTTCTTCCACCCAAGTCTAAACTCTGTACCAAAACACATGCTTCCTCTGCTGTAGCTGTAGACCTTTCGATTAAAAATACCCTAGCGATTAGAAGTGAATTTCACAGCCCTAAAGTTTAGGCTACAAGTTTACAGGGTTATGTAAACTTTAGGAAGCAAACTTGTGCTGTCATAGTCTAGTTGCCATGGTAACCATAAAATAAGATTTGTGGTTCATATTATGTTATTTTGTCACTTTGACACTTAACAACATGACATTTTAAAGAGCTCGAACATAAAAAAAAAAAAACATGTGCAAAACAGACATTAGACATTCATTAGCCAAAATATTATAAAAACGAGTAGTCACAGAGCAATCCAATAATCTTCTTGGTCACGACTAGTAAAAAAAAAAAAAGAATAATTTTGAACGTAATGTTAAAATTCGGAAAAATATCCAATTTAAGCCACATGAAATCACAATATTATGGGATAATTAAAAAATTAAGTGGGCACGTCTAAATTCTATGGTTGAATTTGCCTTTAAACTGTCTGACTGACTGAAGATTTGCTGACCTGCTTTATAGTTAATATTTATTCAGGCTTATCTATCTATTTATTGCTCCACATGAAACAAAAACTTCAATTTCAAAAGATCAGCATTTTCTCTGTCAGCAGAAATACACAAAAGTGAAATTATTTTTAAGAATAATTCAGGCTTAGTAACTATTGATACCCAAGCTCCTCTCCCTAAAACCTTAAATAGTTACTAAGCCTGAATCATTCTTATTAAAGCTTTAGCAAAACTTTTTCTTAGCTTCATTAGTCTGATTTCACATCTATACATGAAGAATTCTGGTACTATTCTGCCATAAAAGATCGTGCCATGTGAGTGATCAAAGATATAGGCCTGTGCACGCCCTCGTAGAGTTTACAGTAGATGCACATTTAGGCCTGCACACTGGGGCCTGTGTCTGAAGTGACCTGGAAACAACATTGGCGGCCATCTTTCCTCCCATCTCCTAGTGAGGAAGTGAGGGAGCGAGAGAGGTGTGCTGACCCCCCACAGGTCACATGATCATACCAAAAGCTCACGAAGGGGAAGTGATATTTATCGACTATGAGTTAAGCTTGAATTTGTCACACTGTCTTGTTTGGAGCAGGTTTTGTAGGCCAGTGCTAAAGCAAAGGGCGATGGGAGGAGCTGGGTGATGATCCAGATTTTCGTTGGGAAGTGCGGTGAATTATTTATTCATTTTCAAATTATTTTTATATCACTGAAAAGCACTTTCTCCTTCTGGCTTTAAATAGAAGCGTGGAAGTGGAAGAAGGGAGGGCATAGTTTTCTAGAGTTATTGGCACACTGGCTTACAATTGGTCTAGTTTTCAAATGTTTAAAGAATATGTGTTTTCAGGTAGTTAGTATTGAACTGTAACACGAGTAGATCATCATTTTATATGTCGTTCGTTGTAAACCTGCAATATTGATCTAAAACAGCTTAATTATAGAAACATGAGCATTGACTTCCTGTTCAAAACTGCAGAACTGATAAGCGTTGTGATTTCACTATAACAAGCAGCATATTGTCATTTATGTGGTTTTATTTGTGAAAAGTGCCTTTGTGGCGTTTAGAACCTCACATATGTCACTTGCAACGGCTAAAGGAATTAGGGCGGTGATAGTGGTAGGTGAAAACAAGAATTTTCTTGGCACTCAACACAGGATAACTCAAACATGCGTGAAGATTTAAAAAGACAACTTTGTGTATGCAAATGACGCGGGGATGACAAAGTTAAAGTTCATTAAAGTTGATTTTTCACAATGCGTAGGCCTGTCACGTTAACAAATTTTGAAGTATGATGTATTGCTGAAGAAAATATAGACGATAAATGGTAATACTGAAACTAATATGCCACTGATGTAATCCTTAAGTAGAATTAGCCCCAAAAACTGTTCTAAATGTAGGATATGATTAAAAAACACAAATGTCAATCAATAAATACCAGAATGAAACACTTTTAGTAGTTAGTTTGTATCTGTACTCAGTCATAGAAGTTATTTATTCAATCTTCCACAGCTCAAATCTAATTGTAGAACTGGAGAAATAACAAAAAGTTCCTGACTAATACTAAGAAAAAGTACCCACCGATAAATATTGATGATTGTTCCATCTAACATATATTGAGCTATGAGTCAATATAGTATTTATCATGACAGGCCTACAGTGTGTCTCCTAAAGTACTTCTATCCATCCAAAACTTCTTAACTACTGTCATTATACATAAAAGTTCAGACATTATAATGTGTGAAAGCCGATGTGTTGTTGTGGGTCAGTGTGGTGAACTAGAGGGCTGACATATCACACAGAGGGGCTGTGTGTGCGGTCGGCCCCAAATTGATTTACATTTAATTGAAGTCACTTAATGGTCTGAAGTGAAGGCTAATCCCCCATGTGGGTCTCCACTTCCTCCCAACACAGAGCTACAACCACAGTGCGCAGAATTATATGACTTTGCATGACTGAGGAAGACGTTAAGGGGCCTGTTTTTGGCAAGACTGTGTGATACCAGTTTCAATACTACAATTACAGTAATAAAAAAAACTCTGGATAACAGATTGTAATTATCAACATAAAATAATAGGTCTTATACTAGTTCTGGTGTATATTAAGACCATTTTGAAATTATTTAGGAAAGCTCCAGTTTTGTTGTATTTAAGTGATTTGTTTCAGAATTGATGCTTCAAATCTGTTTGATGAGAGTATTGATTAGTGTCTGGTTATTCATACTTTTGACAACCCTGTACCATGGGCAAAATAATAAAACAAACTACACTATTGTTTTAGAGGCTACTCTTATTTTTAGCTACTTCAAAAAATGTCTTAAAACGATACTTTGGGTAATTTTGATTAACTTCAAAACAGCACTTTTGAAATGACCAATATTTATATATATGTGAATATGTCCTAACTCAATCATTGTATCAACAGCTGACTTGTTATAATGTTTAGTTTGGCACTAACTATGAGCCAAAGCAGCTAACAGTGGCTATAGTTGTTTGCTGTTAGCGCTTCACACCTGGTATATACCTAAATCAGCAGATTCTAGGTTATTATATTAGTAAAGATTGAATGCCTTTATGATTGTGTGTCCTCCAGAACTAGAGTTTGCTATGAGAGGTGCAGTGTAGTCCCAATCAGAGAGAACCCCCCGTCGCCTGCTCCTGGAAGACTGTGTATTTTGTCATCGGTTCCTTGTTAGCAGCTCTTTGGAGTGACAGAGTGAGGTTTGAGCTCCTGCTGGCCAACTCCCACAGCTGTTCTGAGACTGAGAGAAGAAAACAATATTACCTGTTAAATGTGCATACGACTTAAATGGGATTATGACTCTTTAATTAAAGGGAAGTCGTGTGGTCAAATTTAGGAAAATGTAGGCCTGCAAGTAGATGTTGTGTAATCTGTACTCAACATTTTTAATTTCATCAGTTAGAGGAGGAAATTGAGATAAGACTGTTTAGTGTGTAAGGCAAACAAACATATCAAACTGAACAGGACACAGCACAATATTGAATCCCTGTTACAAATGATACGGAGTATGGAGCATTGTCTTAACATGTTGTTATTCTTTCTTGGCAGACATCATGTCCACTATGTGATCCCATACGACGGGGACCACTCGCTGGTGGACTCCTCAGAGAACTACTTTGTCAGTGACAGTGTGACCAAACAGGAGATGGACCTGATGCTGGGTCTTCTGCTGGGCTTCTGCATCAGCTGGCTGCTGCTCTGGCTGGACGGGGTGCTACACTGTGCCGTCCGCGCCTGGAGGTCTAGTCGCTACTATGGTAAGACCCATGCATCATCACAGAACGTCATCACAGAGTTTTATAAAGTACTGAGATCAGTGAGGAAGCCCAATGTAGCGTACCTGCAGATTGAGAACATTTAAAATTGGACTTACTCTGCGAGATTTTTGGGCCAAATTTCGTCTCCTCTGTGCATCAATGTCGTGCAGTGTCCAGGGGTTTGAGAGCTGCTTTTATCTGCTCATGATGTGCACAAGACAGATGATCATGTGGTTGCAGGGATATCAGACGTGTTTCGTATTTGTGTGAGTCCCGAACACTGCTGAAGGTGGGTGAGAGCAGTGTGTGTAGGTAAAATACAGCTGTAAACACAGCTCCGGTGGGCTGGAGTGAGGAGGAGGTGAGCTGGGGTAATAAAGCGCTTCTGACACCTATTCTGATCAAATCACGGCCACACAAGAGAGCCAGAAAAGTTTGGTGACAAAAGCCTCAGACTTTAAACAAAGCAGTGTTAAAGTTAACTGTGTCAACAGCTTGCTAACGCCCTGCTATGATGTTTTGGGAGTGTGTGTATAAAAAGATAGTGGGGTCCCAAACGTGTTCACAGCCGTGCACAGAGCCCTCCTCTAGCTCATGTCCTTTGTACAGTGTGAGCAGGTCAGCATATAGACCCATACAGTCGCACACTCTCATCGTGAGCATCGTGACTGCACAGTGTGTGTTTGGGGATCATTTGGAACATCTTAAACTTGTCCAAAATCATACAGTGTTAAGCCCAGCTTAAGAGCCAACCATATCTGGTAGTTTCACTTGATACTGAGATGAAAGACGTCACATGGTTAAAATTATTTTGCTTCCATACTTTTTTTTTTTTGTTGAAGATTACAGAATGCCTCCCCATTGTTCGACAGCATAGAAAGCAAGAAAAGGAATCATTCTCCGTTCAAGGAAATCACAAAAATATTCTGTTCTAGTTTAAGGCATTATTCAATAGATTATGGCAGCAACTGAATGTATCAGAATGTCCTAAACAATAGGGTGGATAATTGAGTTTTGGAGATCCTCAATATTGCTGGTGCAAGTTCTTAAAATCAATCATAAGACTACTATGTGGACTATGGTACTGTGATAGACGTTTCTCAGGTGTTCTGTACAGAGGAATGTTGTCTGGAGGTGTAGCATAGGTGGTTAAATCAAATACTGATGCCTCCATAATGCTTTGAGTGGACACAGCTCCACATAGTTATTTGTGTTTCAATGGTTTTTGGAGAGCTTCACCATGCACCACTATTTACTCTTTAGTTTTTGAATAATTTACTTACTACCTGCCGTTATTTACCACTTATCATTTAAACCCCCAAATCAACAAGTTACTGTTTTAACGCAGCAAAGGATAAAATTTGGCACATTCATTTGTTTGTTGAAGTGAAAAGAAAGCAAACCCTTCTCTTAAAGTTCGAACATTTACAAGAGATACTGAACATGGATGAGCACACATTATTAGAGGATGTGTATTACATGTAGCTCTTGTTCACTAATGGTCAGTAGCAAGGAGGCTGTAAGAGGAGATAAGGGAGGAAGTGTGCCAGTGAAGGAGAGAAGGTCACACAGAGGGACAGAGCAGCCACCTGCTGGGCTCACCTCCACACGCACACACACATGCACACACACATGCGCGCACACTCGTATGTTCAGAATGCACAAACATGAAGAGGAGAGGAGGGCTTGAGAGGCGACTGATGCCATCCAATCATTTGAATCTGTAATTTATGATATAAACTCAGCCACTCACTCACCGCAACAGTGGATCAGCTGTTATGAAGTTTACTTACCTAGTCGACGGTCACTGTGTACTTCGGCAAGATGCTTAACCCACCTCACCAATGTGTATGCTGTGTGTGTGTGTAGTTGGGTGTGGTCTGAAGGGCATATGGCATAAAGTGGCACTGTCTTCTGTGTGTCTACCCCAGGGCAGCAATGGCTACAGGAGAAACTTGTTAGTACCAGGCGCGTGAATGAAGTATGCAAAGTGTAAAGTGGCGTCGACTGTCCTAAAAGTGATTTTTAAATGTAATGCAACAGTATACCCTGAGGATGTATAGGAGCCATGTGTCTTTACCAACAGAGGTGCAGTGCAACAGTTTCAGCAAAAGTATTTAACCTTTGCACACTTGTGTCAACATGTATTTAGTACTTCAAAATTAACCCTTTAATATTAGCTTCTTGTTTTAAAAAGTGAGTTCTGTATTGTTTTATTCACATTAAATCATCGTGTATACTTTGCTGCTCGCTTGCCTTAAAATGTTACTCCTCAAACAGCTGCATCTACTACCAAACCCTGACAACTGAAGTACCAAGTCATTCATTTAACTAATTTATGTACAGAATCCATTGCTTTTGTTAGTACTGTCTGATCATATAAACTGTTTTTTAACTTGTAAAATGTACAATCCTGCTCTAGAGGCCCATCTCACCATGTTGAGGGTATATACTACTAGGCTATAATTTGGGGGGAAAAAAGTAGCATTATCATTATTACGTTGCAAATGGCATTTTTTTTAGTATTTGCTTTTTTGTTATTTCCAATCACTCCCTGCACCATTGGCTCTCTGATGACAGGGCACTTGGGATCCTCATGAAACCTCCTTACTTCTGTCAGCAGTATTCAGGCTCATTAGTATTAGTATTAGCCTAGCCCATATAGAACTGGAAAATTGACCTAAAATTGCATAGATCGATGGAAGGATTGACAGGCAGAGGGGATGGTGGTAATTTGGTGCTGTTCCTTTGAGAATTGTAATTAGTTTAGGAAGCCTACTCTCATTACTGTCAGCTCTGTGCACCTCCTCCTGCCTGCACGAGGGACAGTGTAGGCCTACATGGAGTAATCAGAGAAATACTGAAGGAAAGATTTGGGTTCGTGTTATATGCAACATTTCAGGATTTTTCATATTCATTCAAAAGATAAAATATTTTGTTTTAAATTGTTAATTGCTATGGAAACTTTCCTGCGGACAGGTTACTTATCTTTTAACTCTCACAATACAAATTTTGACCTGCTTAATGGTTAATGTCTGTGTAATTATTGGGCCTATCCACATGAAACAAAAACTGGCACAAAGTTCAGTGTCTTCTCCGTCAGTATAAATAAACAAAAGTGGTGCCGTTTTATCTTTATGTTTGCTGAAAAGACTTAAAGCCACAAAAATGTCAACTTTGTGGAGCTGACAATCTCATAATATACTAGAAAGGCAGTAATAGCATTATTCACAGTAACTGCAGAAGAAGTAACAAGGAATACTGTAGTTGTGACCAGGCTGCAGTAGTCGTAGCTGTAGTAGCTGTTGTTGTTGGAGCTGGAGTATTCAGCCAAACACTACTTCAAATCGACCGTTGACTCTACATATAACAGCTTTATTGAGGCCATATGAATGCATGGAGTCACTATTGTCTCCCTGGGGTCTGAATGAAGCATATGTGCATTCGTTTTGCTTTATTTCACTAACAACATTACTGCTGCGCTACTTGAGAGAAACATGTTCTCTTGTATCGTCACGTCACAATGGTGCACAGGAAGAAACGGGGTGTGCGATGAACGTGTTATGTTGCTAAAAGTAGCTGAAAAGTGTAAAGAAAGGTAAACAAATGCAACCATTCTGAGGATAAGAAATCATTTGGACAAGTATGCACGCACTGATTTTCACTGGTTTTCGATTCTATTTTAATTAGTTTTTTCAAAAACAAAATTAAGACGGCTCTTTGATTTCAGCAACTTAAAAAGGACAGGTTTTTATTCAAAAACCTCAATCGTATCATTGACAATTAGACATGACTGTTTCATGATTTTTCAATTGTTTGATTCACTGGCCAGTCCTAATTTAGTCTTTGGACAAGAAACAAAACTGAATTCATGACCAAGTCTGGGGTCTTGCCCAGTGAGATCAGTATGTTTACAATAACCTGTACCTTTGACATAATGAGACTTGATAGAAACCATTCTCACATGTCAGCTCTTTGTCATTAATTGGTTGTCATCATAATGACATCAGAGATAAGTACTTCTGATGGAGTGTCCTTAGATGGCTTTTGTCTTGAGGTATTTTTTATCTGTAGAGGTTTATGGCATATATAGGTTGGCCCACTTTAAAATCTTGAAATCTTATCAAAGGTTATTTTTTTTAGATCATTATATTACAAATACTGTACACATAAAAGCACATTCCATCTTACCTCTGCACATTAAAGTATACCTAAGTCACAGTGAAGTATTCTGAGTGATCAGTTGTGGTAAGACTAGGCCGATGTAGCGGAGGTGTCCTGGATGGTGCTCTGATTTAGAAGAAAAGTAGGTGAAGTGTGACCTGGAAACTGGCTCTGCTGCTGAAAACTCCTCTGGCAACTACAGACAATTATATTCAGGGCATGCATTGTAATTATATGCAGCTCATTCTGATCACTCATATGGACATTCACTAACAAGCTTCTTCCTAAAGTATAACAGGCATATTAACCTTATTCCGCCCCGCCTACTTTTGCTGTGAATGCGGCTAAACTGCACTTTCTTTGGCGTGGGAATCATTTCAGAGGAAAATTTGTGAAAGTTTCACCGCTAAAATATGATATAAAGTATGTCAATTTGTGTCAAATGTTCAGTGTTCATGTGCAACAAGTCAACACTGCGCCGATTCTCTGGGAAGATTTAAACCAGCTTTGTAGTCAGTATAGAGCTTACAGCAACTTCCAGAATAAAGTGGATAGGACCTGGACAAGGTACGCCCCCTCTGTCCTGAAGCACGTCCCCTCTCTCCTGAAACATGCCCCCTCTGTCCTGAAGCACGCCCCCTCCGTCCTGAAGCACGCCCCCTCCGTCCTGAAGCACACCCCCTCCGTCCTGAAGCACGCCCCCTCTGTCCTGAAGCACGCCCCCTCTGTCCTGAAGCACGTCCCCTCTCTCCTGAAACACGCTCCCTCTGTCCTGAAGCACGCCCCCTCTCTCCTGAAACACGCTCCCTCTGTCCTGAAGCACGCCCCCTCTACCCTGAACCACACCCCCTCTGTCCTGAAACACGCTCCTTCTGCCCTGAAACACGCCCCCTTTGCCCTGAAGCACGTCCCCTCTGTTCTGGTCACTCCCTGGTATTGCAGCACTGGTCCATAGAATGTAATGTATTTTTTGTGGAATCAAACTGCTTGTATTCGGCTGATGGTGCACCTACATTCACAAAAGTCTGCATTTGTAGGAATTATCAATAGTTACCCATAGCTCAGTTTTCCCTAGTCCCGTGCTAAACAAGCTCTAGCATGTTCTGATTTGTCAGAAGTGATCACGTGGTCACATTTCTCTCGCTGGTCAGGAGATGAGGATGTAATGTGGAGAACATAGTTTTAACTAAAAATGCTGTTGCTTTAAGGCCAATGAAACCAAAAACACAATCTTTGATTCATCTTCAAGTAATTATTATACTTCCATGATAACAGGCTTACAGCATAATAGCAAACTCTAGAATTTTTTCATAAGATGAGGGTCCTTTAGGGTCA
The DNA here is from genome assembly GCA_019594935.1 of Periophthalmus modestus. Taxonomy (NCBI): domain Eukaryota; kingdom Metazoa; phylum Chordata; class Actinopteri; order Gobiiformes; family Gobiidae; genus Periophthalmus; species Periophthalmus modestus. The sequence goes on along the minus strand of JAIEZT010000084.1, from coordinate 20,625,368 downwards.
GGGACAGGTCAGTTGAAAATTTAAAGTGGGGATGAAGAGCAGGGAGAAACATTCAGCAAATTGTCATACAGCATGAACGATATGCATGATTTTAAACAGAATGAAATGCTTTCCATCTAATTTACAAGTTTACCTGGTCAGGAGTATCGGCTTAGTGGAGTGCATTGCATGGATCAGGTGTTTTACATAAAGCCATCTATCTTCACACATGCCGTAGGTGGAAGGTTGGGCAGCAGCATGTGTCTCCAGTGTATTATGACTTCACTGTAACACCATAAACCTGCCCATAGGAGGCCCATCCATATTCATCAGCCCAGTAATACCACTGTCTCAGCGATTCTCTCCTCCTCCTCCACTGGTTTTGTGAGGGAATGCCCTGTCTTTTGTGTATCTGTCTATGACGTTGACGCTAGGGCGCAGCCGTTAGCCCTGCCGCGATGAGGAGTGAAGGTGAGGGCTGACGAGGCAGGGAATCGTTGCCGTCACATGACCAAACCCCCGTTCCCCTCCCTCCCCTCTCTCCCCCTCAACCATATCTTCACCAGAGCTAAAAATAGATGCCGGCTAGGGAGCATCTGGAATGGCAAGCAAGAAAGCCACTCTGACACAAGGATGTTCGTGATTCCGTCTGTAGCCCCGCCCCCATCCCCCCCGCAACCACCTCCCTCCCATCATGCACTTCTTCATTTATCAACTGCTGGCCATTTGAGCTGTGACAGTTTTTTTTTCATACCACTGTGCGTCACTGTATCTCTTTGTGATGCTGCCGAGGGACAAAAACCATAAAAGAGACCAGGAAATTGAAAAAATGAATGATGTCTTCTCCATTAACCCTTTAGTTGCTTTTGTGATTGTAGTGGATAGATAAGATAGGTCCCATTACTTGATGACACAGTGCAAGCCCTATAGAATGGTGCATCTATAGTATTCACTAGATTTTGTATGATATCTAGCCAATCCCGACATTTTAAGGATATTCACATCATTCCACATAAGTTGGAGCCGTGGCACTTCACCCTCATTGCCTACTTAAGTAATTTATTTTACAAACTATGACGATATGCCAAAAAAAAAAATAAATCAGCATTACGATTTTCTTGTTGCCAGATCACAGTTTTCTCATGATTGATCTACACTTTGTATCTTTATATTGTCTTTAAGAAGTAAATCAAGTGCTTTTCTTCTTCTGAAGGCTCACACTTTGCTGTAATTGGTAGAATCTTTCTGTCACTCACTCAGAGAATGATGGAGGCTGACCAATAGGAGGAGTGGGTGATGGGAAGTAGAGCTGCGTTAAACAGAAAAATAATAAATTGTGATTAGACGATATCACCAAGAATGTACGTTGTCACAGGGGATCAGATCCTTTAATAACACGATTAGCTCACAAAAATGCAGTGAGGTCAATACCCATATGTGAATCTAAGAAAACAAAAGAGAGTTACAAATATAAACTATACTCTATAACTACATTTTTGGGATGAAGTTTGGATAAATTGTGTTGGGTCAGGAATATCTTTCACAGCAAGACACGGGACAGAACCACAACAATATACTGTTCCTTTATTTACAATGGGAAGTGTCACAAATAGGAGAATGACATGCTACCATCCCCAAATACTAATAAGTAGCATTGTGTAATGATATCTATTGAAAACGGAGGACAGAGGGAGATCCCTACATTGTTTTTTTCCTGTAAAAAAAAAAAAAAAAAAGTATGTGTTTTTCCACTCTTTGATATAATTCCCCCATAAACCCCCTGCCATTGTCCTTTTCTCCATCTGCTTTATTCAAATGTGTCTGGCCTTTTTTCGTTGGATACCCTTCAGAGCGCTCTGTGGACAGCATGCCCATTCACAGCTATAAATAACCCTACCTCAGCTGCTCCGCCCTCTCCATTCTCGGGGGAAGTGGGAGGATGGGGGGGGGACTCTTCTTTTTACCCTGCTCTGTCTGGGGCTGTCCCGCTCCTCTTCCTCACTGCCTCCGCCTCAGCCCCACTTTGGGATGTGACGATTTCCCCGCCTTCACATGTGATCCGCAGCAGGTCAATGCGGGTTGATAGGTGGATAGGTGAAGAGAAAGAAGGGTGCAGACAAATGAGGGGCAATTTTCAGAATATAATTAGGGAATATGGAATAGTAAACCTCCAGTGAGTTTTCCTATAAGGCACTGTGGAATTTTGTAAAATACCACTTCCTGACACACCTCATATAGGATTTAACCAGGGCTCGGAAAATTGTTAAATTGAATAAATATTTGGCTTACTTTTGAATTTTATGCCTTTGAACTATAATGTTCAGCATGGAAACTATTTTTTTTTTTTATTTGAGCAACAGCTGAACATTCAACATCTTTTTAATCTTTCTTACAAACAAGAACATCCTTATTAGTGCTTTTAAATTGTACAGTAAACAGACTTAACTCAGACTTAATTATCCGTTAATAGAATATGTCAATGCTCAGGTCCAGGTCCAACATTGCCGCTCATTGCAGTGAAACAAGATGTAACACAAATCAACACTACATACACTATTATACACCTTATTTTAACACAAGGATAGGCTATGAGTTATTCAGCTCAGAACCTACTTAAGCCAAAAAGCCACAACAGCCCATCCTTTGAGAAGAACCTACAGCATATAAAAGATGTAAACCACAAGCTGCCAAAGTGCATTCTGTGTGGTCCTCTGAACACTTGGGACAGAAATAACTGCCCCCATATCTGTGTATCACCATCATTTGCAACTTGTGCCTCCCAGCTTTCCTTGGATAGTGTAGAATAATTACATTTTCTGTGGTAGTTATTGCAGCTTTGCCATGAATAAGAACAATCATTTGTCATTTACAAAGCAGCGGTACAACAGCATTTTGTTTCACTGGACTTATCGCATAGGCTTGTAGTAGAAGCTGGTAGTCTGTTTGCCTTCTGATCCGATGGTAGGCGGTACTTATTTGGCTGACAGCATAAACATTGATGGTAGAGCAGTGAGATCTTCTGACATCTCACAAGATCTGGTGGTTTGATGCCAGGTGAGCACTGTGTCCTTGGGCAAGTGTCTGTGTTCACTGAATGTGTGTGAATGGGTGAGTGGTTTTCTTGATGTAAAGTGCTTTGAGCGCTTTGAATGAAAAGCGCAATACAAAAATAAAAATGTGACCAATTCCCATTTAGAAATGATATTAGCATCAGGATCAACTAATGGTGCTAGTTGTAGAGCAGTGGTCATTCTAGTTTAATCGGTTATAGCAGTAGATGTTGAACCAGCATAAACTATGTCGTTGTGGTAGAGGAGAGAGTTGTAAAATAGTCCTAGTAATGGTAACTATTATGCAGTATACGATAGTAATACACTGTAATAGACCAATAGACTAATCTCATATTAACTGTTACAGAGGCAGAAGGCATTTTGTGTTGAAAGGCTTAGTTGTAAAGTGTAATGTCGCTGCTCTCCAAAAGCCCTGGATATGATGTTAGGTGTAATCTAAGTCTTTCCTCTCTCACTGCTCCAGACCATGTGCTGTCAGGGCTGAGGCAGAACGCAAGGCTCCTCCGTGCGCTCGCCTCCCTTTGGCTTGCTCTGTCAGGAAGCGTGCTCATCACCTCTCTACCTCCTGCAGCACTACTGAATATACACCAATTGGCTGGAGTGTGAAGGGAACCATATTGCTGCTATCTAAGACCATTTCAAAGAAGTTTAACATAATGTAGATCTCTGTGCATATTTTTAGCAAGTGGTTTGGTCAGTGTTTCTATGTTTGGTACATTTTGGTAAACTATATTGTGTCATTTATTGCTATTATTGGCTTAAAATCACTGTAAAAGCGGTGATTTATAATTTTTCATCATATAAACTCCATAACATAGAGAGTGAAAAACCTTTGTCCTAACTGGGGACGGTCCAACCACAGCCACTAATTTGTAGCATGTGACTCTCAAATGCAGAAGACTTTTCCTTTTGAAAATTTGGGTATTATTCTGCAGAAATCCGGGCTATTTCTCAGTCCTCTGTGTTGTTTTTTTCCCCCTTTTTATGTGTAACCCACCATGTTTGTTTTGACACAAATGGACAATAACTCTCTCTGATTGGTTGAAATCCGCCTGTCGATCACGTCCTCTGAAATCTGGGCGAGAGCTGATCTTGCACTTGTCTTTGTAAGGTTTGGTTAAAGCGCATGGCTCTGGCTGTAACAGAGGGCTTTAGTAGTTTCTTTAATATCATCATTTGGTCTTATGCAAGTTCTGATATGGAGACATCTAAAACTATCCATGAGAAAGTCCACTTCTGTCCTGCGTGGTTATTGTTTTACTGTTGTGGCCAATAAACAATATATGACGATACCAAGAACCTTTCAAAATCTATAGCAAGGACCCCAAATTTAGGTTAAGTTAGAGTAAAGCTCACATTAACTTTTTGCTTTTGTATAAAGTATGACAACATGTATTTATCTGGGATATAAAATAATCTGTTGCATGATTGTGTAGCCATATTTTTACACATTATTAGTCTGTTCAAAAGACTCATTTGATGCACAGTAAACAAATTGGGGGAAAAACGCCTGGGCCCACACAGACAGGGCAGTGCACAAAAATATCAGCGCCAAATATCGACTCAGTTTTCAATATCGATCCCTAACTGCAGACTTATTTATTTGATGCCTGAGTTTGACCTGTGATTTCCTCTTTACAGACACTCCCTCCTGGTCGTGGCTTCCTCAATTCTGTAACCTGCGGGACTGCTGCGTAGACGGGCTCAGCTCCGGCAGTTGGACGACTCCAGCGAAACATGGTACACATCAAACAGAAGCTCTACCACAACGGTCACCCCAGCCCTCGTCACCTCTGACTGACCAAACACTAACCTTTGACCTCCACCTTAAAACTTCCAAAATGGCTGCCTTTAGAGACCTTGGGAAACTGCCCTCAAAGTTCCCTACAAGAGGACTTCATCGGTACAGCCAATGAAAACCCCCCAAATCCACTGGAATCCTGTCTTGTCCAAAGTGGGAGGAGCCAAACGGACATTTTTAAAGTGTTTTCTTTATCTGTAGAGACTTTTTCTGTGTTCATTGTAACTTGGCATGCTCTTTTAGAAGAGGGTAACACGTGGGTAGAGCTTGATGCGACTGGGAACTTGGATGATTCGTATTGTTTATTTATTTATTTTTTTTCGGGTTGAAATGGGAGGTCTTGATGAAATGGGCGGGGTTTTGACAAGGTTGCTGCTTGTGTAAATAGTTATACATAGGGGCACGTTGGGTTTTAGGGGCTGGGGTTATTTATTGTGTGTCGTTGATAGAAAAATCTAACAGCAGATTGTCGTAGGAATGGAACCAAAAGATGTCTGAAAACTGGATGTGAAAACGTGTGATTTCTGCTCAAAAACACAGATGAAATTTAGCTTTGTTACTTAGTGAATTAACTGAATGTACTACTTTTCCCTGTAAATATGTGGAGGGTTAAGGTGGGGACAGGTTGCTAGTTGGGTTCCCTGTGCTGCATCTTTTAGATGCCAACAAATGAGTCAACAGGATACATCATCTGCCACACACTTGCCACATGGTTTTGTTTCTTAACCAATTGCCTTTCATGTACCAGGAGCCACCAGCCTATCAGAATTGAGCTCCTGGCCCTGGTCCCGCCCCCACCTTTGCCCTCTCTGTCCAGACATTGCTGTTGTGAGGATGAAATGTCTGTTTTATTAAAAGTGCTATTGAAGCACAACAGTGACCTCTGGTGTTTGATTGAGTTTTTTGGGAAAGGTTCAGAGGATTTTCCAAATTAATGTCACAGCTGAAAACAGATTCTTAGTAAAATGGTAAAGACTATCTTCATTTACATAGAAAAGATAAGCAATAAATTCACTCTTTGAGGCATGCTTGGAGAAAAGAATACCATTCCATCCTGGGGTGGACAGCCACCGTGGCGACTGCCAGAATACAAATGTCTTTACTTTGTTGAGAGCAGTGAATTAATGTTCAGATATGAGTTCACGACAGTCATTTGAGCATAGAGAGAGTACTGAACAGTACCCAGCATATGTTATTAATTCAACATGAGAATACTACCTTGATCATTTTTACACAAAGGAACAATAACTCACTGACCATCACACCATCACACAGTATTACATATGTATATGTGTAACACTTACACGCATGGAAGACTCAAGTTGGATAACATATTGTGTCAATTGTTTTAGACTTACTGAGTTGCATTTATCCAATTTACACAGTGCCTGTTGATCACTGAAATCTAATTAGTACATTTTACTAGCAGGTCTCACGAGAGACAATAACTTCACATTGGTGAGAAGACTGTGTCCGCAAGACTCCTACAGAAATACAGATATTTAACATACTGTAACATTACACACAGTATATGAACATCCTCAAGTGAAAACGGAGGACACTTAAGTGCTTATAAAGGTATTTTTAATCTTAATGTTAATGCATATTTTGAGGCATGATAAATATCAAAATAATGCCACAAACAGATAAAGAAAAATCTACATTTAACAAAACAATTGGTCAGTCTTTACTTCTTAATTTTAATTGGCTGTTTTGTTTTGTATTTTAAGTTTTAACAAAAGTTAGTATTAGCTTGAGATACAGTGAGCTAGCCACTGCGCACCTGTGCAGAACCTATTCTGACCTAAAACCAGCGATTGTGACATAATCCATTGATGCATTCATTCATCGAAACCAAAACAAATATTCTTGTCCTGTCCTCCTAGCCCTGTGGCTCAACACTAGTACACCTCCTCTAATGCTAACTACTACTCAAGTAAGAGTAACTTAAAGAGTAACTGTCAGGGCGTAACACCTGATTTATGATGTAAAGTTGTTGTAATTGGAAGGACAAAACATAAAACATTCTTTTGCATAGAACCTTTTAAGATTTTAACTGCAGTCTCTGTGGAGGCCCCCTTTGAGAGGGAATGGTGCTATAATAGAACTGTTAGGATAAATAACTATGCTGAGCTGTTCTGCATAACCACTGTTATAGTTTATTATTGTATTGCTATAGTTCATTATTGTACCAGTGCTCATGTGAAGATGAGCTGTGTGACACAGATATATGTTCAGGATATGTATTCTATGTAGATATTCTATGTCTATGTAGCTAATCAAATAACTAAGTAGGGCAATGACTTGCTGACAGGCATGTGCTCAGTCATGACTCATCACCCTGGTCAAGCCAGCAAAATATGCTTCAGCAAAATATGCTTCAGCAAAATATGCTTCAGCAGTTGAAGCAGGCCTGGTTGACCTGTGCACCAATGAAGAGGCGCTAGGTCTAAACCATGATGGCCTCCCACTATAGTATGCATATAAAGGCATTGTAAAGGCGTAAACATTCTGTCTCTGCCTGGGAATGTCAGTTTCACAGACTCCTTGTACAAGTATTGCTCTTTACTGGTTGATTAAGTAAATTCTACTTTGAACTTCATCTCTGTTTCAAGGTTATTCTTTGTCTTAGCAGAAACTAATGAACACGAGAGGAAAGGGCTGTTTTCCTCAACAATTTGGTTACCCCAATGTGATTTCTCCTGGCCCATTGGCATCGGACCGCAGTGTGGTCTGGGACTAGGCTTTGCCACTGGAGACCCCTGTTCTGTCAGAGGCTGGACCCTTCTCCACACTCACCAGGCCTAAAATAAAAGAGGTAAGCAGAGACCTCAAACATCTGCACATAGGACATTCTAAAGGAACTGTATGTAGCCAATGATACACTTGTATCATCCTATGTACAGTTCTTTTTTTTTCTTTCAAAAATGTATTTGATTGGGAGAAGGTAAAGTCAAGGAATAAAAGTTAATCAACGGTGGGACACATTTAGAGTAATATTTGTGAGGTTCTGGGTACATTTAGGAAAAAATAAAACAACTTCTAAAGTGACATGTAGTTTGGTACGCGTAGAAGTGTTTGGTAAACTTAACACTGAAGGTGTTTGGTACACTTAGCCTGTGGTACGCTTAAAAAAGTTTGGTACATTTAGTGTGTTTGGTACACACTGCCTTCTGGTAAGCTAAAGTGGCATGTGGTTTGCCCGCATTTGGTACACATAGAAGTGTTTGGTGCACTTAATATTAAACGTGTTTGGTACACCTAGGGTGTGGTACACCTAGGGTGTGGTACACTTAAAAACGGTTGGTATGGTTAGTGTGTTTGGTACACACTGCCTGTGGTAAGCTAAAGTGGCATGTGGTTTGCCTGCATTTGGTACACATAGAAGTGTTTGGTACACTTAATATTAAAGGTACATGCCGGTTTCTGTTCTGTTGCATAAAGCACAGGTGCAGACACACAGGAATCATTCTGTAAATCTTTAATGTTCAGTCGGGTTAAAGGCAGTGTACAGCAAAATTCAAAGCAGAATCAAACGCAGAGTCTAACTACATTCTTATACTATCTCTGGTCAGGCGTGAGCGCAATCTGTCATGTATCAGTTCTTCTATGTGTCAACCAGTTCTGACTGGTTCTAACTGGTCTCAACTGTTTACCCTTTGACATAGAAAATGTGAGCATGCATGTAAGCTGCAAATGCAAAATGCAAACTTCCTGAGTAGCACAGCAATATAAAAAAAACAAACATTTGTAATATTATTGTTTGGTACACACTACCACAGGCACAGGCATGTGGTACGCTTAAACACGTTTGGTACATTTAGTGAGTTTGGTACACACTGCCTGTGGTAGGCTAAAGTGGCATGTAATTTGCCTGTGTTTGGTACACTTAATATTAAAGGTGTTTGGTACACCTAGTGCAGGGGTGGGCAAACCTTTTGAAACATGGGCTGCAATGGGTTCTAAAATTTGACAGAGGGGCCGTGTATATATTACATTAGAGATTTGGTCTGTAACATGTAGCAAAGCATGAATATGCAAGGTTTATTTATTCTTACCTATTTTAATATAATTTGTTTATGTTTGGAGGGCCGGATTAATAAGCTCAAAGGGCCATGTGTGGCCCCCGGGCCATAGTTTGCCCATGTCTGACCTAGCATGTGGTGCGCTTAAAAACGTTTTAGACATTTACTGTATTTGGTTCACACTGCCTGTGGTAGACTAAAGTGCCATGTAGTTTGCCCTCCTTGGAGGCCTAAAAAGTGTCTTTTACTTGGCAGAATTAATTTTTAAAATAACTCCAGTTGAAATGCAACATAACTCAAGAACACAACATGAACTGCTCACACAACTAAACAGAAACCAAGCAACTACCAGTAAATCTGCATAACAACCACATGCCCATAACTTGAGTAAAATCCCCTGATGGACTAAACCTGACAACTTTTATACTCTCCCCAGCAGGAACGGTGACTCCTAGGTAAGTGTGAATCATTCCACAGGTGTCAATTAGGATTTAACTTTAGCAGTATATCAACCTAAAGGCTTAAGTTACAAGGGTCTAAGTCCATTTAACAAAAGTGTTAAAAAACATAAAACTCTGAACACTGAAACCAAAATACACAATGAAACAATAAAGAACTTAAACCAGTGACTGTGGACAGGACTGACAGTAAAAGAGAACCTATTAAACTTTTAGAATCCTGTTCACCATCTGTGTTATTTTAGAAGAACCTTGTGAAGCCAGTGAAGTGGTCCTAAGCTGGTGAGCAAGGACAGCTTAACAAACTCCGAAAGCCCATTCTGCTGCCCCCTACAGCTTCTTAACTACTCACTGCACGTCCTCAGTGCATCTCCGACAACAACCCCAAACACACAAGGATGCTCTCACAAACGAAAGAAACCCCTAAAGAGTCTCCAAAACTCCTCCTCCTCCCAGATAGCACCCTCCCCACCACTCTAGATGGCTCAGTCTCCTGCACACCAAACTGTTCCATATCCTCCTCACTAGATAGCACCACCTCTACCACTCTAGATGGATCTGTCTCCTCCACACTAGACTGTTCCCTCTCCTCTACTCTAGATGGCTCAGTCTCATCCACTGTAAATGGCTGTATCTGCTTCACACTAGACTCTTCTGTTTCCTCCTCACTAGACTTCCCACTGCCTACTTGGAGAACCTTTAATTTTCTTCTCTAAAAACCCATAAATGTGGTTATGCCTTTTTTCATGTACTCCGTCTCCTTAAGGTGCCACTGGTTCTGCTCCTCTTTAACACACCTTTGCATCTGCTTCAATTCCTCTGCCAGTTTTACTTTCTCCTCTTCCTCTTTCAGTCGCTGGTCTTCCTCTTCCTTAAAGCTGCCCTCTAGCTTTTTTTTTTGCTCTTCCAAATTTTCTTTTTCGAGCATCAACACTACATTTTCTTGAACTAACTCTTCTGCTTAGTTCTGCAGTATCCGTCTTTCCTGCTCCCAGACACTTGGGCCATCGGAATGACTATTTTGTCCCTTGTGTGCAACTAGAAAGTCCCTACAGTGCATCTGGAAGCCCTTCTCCCTCTTCATTCCCTCTATAACTTTGCAGTGCAGCTTCTCACTTTCTTTTTTCAGATAGTTGTTTTCTCGTTTGAACCAAGCCAACCGACCCTCCAGGAATTGTATTCTCCTTCTGCTGTCCTCCCCCCCTGCGGCATCAGGACTCTTTTCCGACGCCACTGGGTCATTCAGGCATCCAAATGCCTCAGTCTCTCATTAAACTGCACCTGGAGCTGAAGCAGATCCGTGTACTCGCTGGATTCTCCCTCCAGCTTTCCCTCGACAGACCTCCACAAGTCCTCCACCTGCTTCTTGAAGGACTCCTCCTTCTGTAACCAGCCTCAGTTTTCAAAGCTCTTGGAAATCACACCTCCATAGAGAGCAGGTAGTGGAACCTCCACTTATACATATATTTATTGTTATATGATAGTAGTAGTAGTATATGAGAAAAAAACATCATTATTGACAGCAGGTTTGCCTTTGCGCCTCCTTAGATCCACGTACACGGCTCAGACTACACCGACTCTCTCTGTTGGACTTCTTCTTGGCTCCAGTGCTGCCTTCAGAGTATGGAGGGGAGGGGCCAAGCATCCAGGAGGTCTGTCAGACCTGGACCAATCAGCTGGTGCAGTCTGAGAGCATTCTGCAGAGGATTGCGGGGGTTTTGTTTCATTCATACATGTACGAGTAATGCTGCATTTCCAAAGCTAAAAATACTTTGTTTCACCTTGTAATGTCATTTAAGATAAGCCTTTATTAGTCCCACAGTGGGGAAATTCCAGCATTGCACCGCACACATAGAGAACAGGCACACATAGAGAACAGAAGAAACAGGGTAATAGATAAATAGTAAGAAATAATTTAAGAAATGGATTCAAAAATAAAACTCTAATATACACATATATATACATATAGATATACAAAGTGAAAGTGATAAAGTGACTTGAGTATTGCACATGGGTTTGATTAAATATGGTTGAATGACAGCTGTTCAGTGTTAACAGTGTTCATTGTATAGTCTGACAGCAGCAGGAAGGAAAGACCTGCGGAACCTCTCCTTCACACAGCGAGGGTGAATCAGTCTGTCACTAAAGCTGCTCTCCAGGGCAGACAGAGCGTCCTGCAGGGGGTGAGACTCATGGTCCAGCATAGAGATGACCTTAGCCAGGACCCTCCTGTCCCCCACCTCCTGCACTGAGTCCAGAGGACAGCCCAGGACAGAGCTGATCTTCTTGATGATCTTGTCCAGCTTCTTCCTCTCCCTCTCTGTGATGCTGCTGTTCCAGCAGACTACACCGTACAGGATGGCTGATGCCACCACAGAGTCATAGAAGGTCTTCAGGAGTGGCCCTCTCACTCCAAAAGACCTGAGTCTCCTCAGGAGATAGAGCCTGCTCTGGCCCTTCCTGTACAGTGCGTCTGTGTTATGAGTCCAGTCCAGTTTGTTGTTCAGATGAACACCCAGGTACTTGTATGAGTCCACTCTCTCAATGTCCCTTCCCTGGATGTTCACTGAGGGGGCAGTAGAGTGGCGTCTGCGGAAGTCCACCACCATCTCCTTGGTCTTCCCTGCGTTGATGATGAGGTGGTTCTGCTGACACCAGTCCACAAAGTCCTGCGTTAGTGGTAGTTTTAGAGTTAACAGATATTTTAGCCTCAAAATATGAACTGAACTGCTTTACTCTACAATACAATACCTTAATCTTTTAAAAATATTTTTGTTTTATCTTTTCTTCGGTTGAGATTGACACAAAAAAATCTATAATATTTTCTGGTGCACTGAGAAGCGAAGATGTTCCTGGCAACTATAGCTTCAAAGTTTGGCAATTCCAGGACTGAAAATGTTCATATAATTCTAGTAAAAGTGTATGGATTTAAAAAAAAACAATGGAGCACTTCCTGTATTACCACTTGCCGGCATAAGGCAGCATCTGTTTGAGAGAAGAACACAGCCTAAATATGCAGGATTAGTGTGTTAAATGTGTGAATGAAACAAAACACAACTCCAGGGATGTTTTTGATGAGGATACAACAATATAACTTAAATAAAAAAAAATATAGTATTATACGATATATGCCCTTTAAATAATGTCTACATTTGGAAATCATGTTTTATAAACTAAAGAAACTAAACAATTGAAGTCCTTATACCCCATGAATGCTATGCTAAAAGAGCCATGCATTCACAGTGTTGGTTTATGGTTTTAAAAACTGCACAGAAGTCTGGAGTTTTATCTATGACTTCAAAATCTGTGCCAAATGCAAACCGAGCATTTTTGAGGTTCAGAGTAGGCAACTTTTGATTAATGAAGTAATGAAACAAGTGTGAATGAAAATAAATACAACTTCAGGTATGTTTTTAATGAGGGAACAACAGTATAACATGTTTTAAAGGTCAAAAAGTCCTCTCTCTCCCTCCGTCTTTCTGTATTTTTCTCTCTCTCTCTCTCTCTGGATTGTGGCTAATATGAACAAATACTTTTTATTGTCTTTTTACATGTTAATTATTTACTTTTTGTACACTCTATACATTTTAACTGTGAAATCTTGTTTGTTTTTTGTTTTTTTTTTTAAATCTTTTTAATTCCAATGCACTTTTTAATATTTGCACAAATGAAGTTTAGTGTAGAGAAATAATTTTGATATAATAATAATTAACTAATGTCAAATTTTATATTCTTATCACCTGTATGGAAAAGGGAAAAATAAAGAGACTTGTTATAATGTAGGTGTTCTATGTTTACACTTATTACTACCAGTGTTGGGAATAACGGAGTTAAACAATAACGGCGTTACTAACGGCGTAGTTTTTTCACTAACGGAGTAATTTAACTAATTACTTGCCCAGCGTCCCAACCCCGTTACCGTTACTGACAGTAAAATGTGGCGCGTTACTATTAATTCAGTTCACTCTGCTCTTCATCAGAGCATCTCTCATCGAAGGAAGCTGCAGCGCTGTTGTGTTTCTTTGGTGAAAGAGGAGGCTCGGGGTGAGATAATAGGCTTGTCTGAGATGAGCGAGGCGGGCGCAGATAATCTCGTGAGAGCGAGGCCGTGTCTCAATTAACCAAAGTGCCTCTCGAACGGCGCATTTAAGTCGGGCGGTACTTCGACCCGCACTTCGAACAGTTCATGGAACAGTACATTTGCGAATTGAGACACGGCCGCAATTTTTGAGCGAGGCGAGCGCAGCAGCTCTCCACCGACTGCGGCGCCTGCATGGACTACAAACGCTTAATGCATGATGGGAAATGGTGTCCTGTCACACGTGCATTGACAGCTGATTGGGTCCGAGTTGAGTTTTGATGAGAAATGTGACGCCCTGACGCACGGCTGCCTCACCCTGCAACTTTACACAAACTACTTCGACATATTTTATATGGACATATGTTTAAATGTGACTCAAAGTGTCCAGGCTCTTGTCAGATGGATCACTTGTAAACAAATGCAATATAAGTACAATCTGTTAAAGTGAAATAAATGTTAAAGGTGTTTTTATTGTTTTAACATAGTAAGTAACGGCATAGTTACTTTACCTAGTAACAAGTTACTTCTCCCAAAAAGTAACTGAGATGGTAACTCAGTTACTTTTTGGGAGAAGTAACTTGTAACTATAACTAATTAGATTTTTGAAGTAAGATGCCCAACACTGATTACTACATGCTGCTGTAACAAAAGGCTTAAGCCAAGTTACATGTCAGATCTGTGGAGGGGTGACCCCACTCAGTAAGAAAGCATAGTTTTTATAATAATAATAATAATAGTTTTTTAATAGCATTTTTTTATCTGAGAAATGCAAAACTAGTTTTAGTTTAACACCAGTTAATGGAACATTCCAGGCAAAGCAATCCATGGAGACGGGCAACTGAAAGTTACTTAGTGTTTCTTTAAAGTGGGACTAAACACACCCACAACCACATTTCAAATAGAACTGTTAAACTGGGCAGTACCTGGAGGAAGAAAAGAGTCTCAAGTCATCAAAATAGTGACTCAAGACTAACTTGCAAGTCCATACCTCTGGCCTTGGCTGCTGTATGTCCTTAATGTATCTCTCTCTTAATGAGCTCCCTCCAGTGGAATATTTTGTTATTACAGGTTACTTTTTCCATTCTGGTATTCTGTAATCCCTTCCTTAAGAAGATCAGAGTGAATTTCTTCAGTTCACACGAATAAGATGTTCTTTAATTAATATTTGTTTAGTTTCAATTTGCAAAATAATTTTGACTTTGTGTTGAATTATACTGTTTGTATTGTCTGCCCATGCCCCAGGCCAGTAGAATTAAACACACCCTTTGTCTATTTAGTCTATGTGTTACCATTTCAAAACAGTTACAGGCCCTATATTATGCAAAATTGATCCTTTGAGCTTTTAGCCATGTTATAATACTGTTACCTCATCAAAAACATACCTGGGGTTGTGTTTTCTTTTGCACATGTTTGAGTAACCTTTTATATTGTTATTGTATTATTATTATTATTATTATTATTATTATTATTATTATTATTATTATTATTATTATCTGAGCATTTCTGATGAGGAAACGACATTAAAACACAGATTAAAAATATTGCAATATAGGGCTCTGTCATATTTTCATTTTTAAAGTATATTTTTGATTTGTATACATATATTTTACCGTTATTTGCTCATGTTGATTCATTACATATTTCAAATGTGGCATCTGTCTAAAATAAATATTTTTAATGGCTTCTTTTTGAATGCGCTGTATTAAATGTCTAGTTAATCTACAGACGTTGTAATAATAATGCAGTGGATTTATATCAACACTTATCAAGACTCCCAGAGCGCTTTACAGTGCGTTATTTTTTTAGCAAACAGTAAAATAAATACGCCTCGTTGGTCTAGTAGTATCTTTTTAGATCTGTGGTTCCGAGTATCAGTTATCAGTTCAGTCATGTATAAAAAGATTTAATACACTCACCTACTACTAGACTATGATACTATGACAGAGGCTAGCTTAAAAGACACAGCGGGGAGAGGCGGGGGGAGCTGTTACTGTTGCCATGGTAATTCCCGCTCAGGTAGCGTGGGTCACGTGAGCATAGACGGTGTATTATGGGAAGTTGTAAAAATGGCGTGCTCCTGTTCAGGTGAGGCAGGAGGAGAGGAGGATCTGTTTTTGTTTCTGGGCCTGTTTCTGTGCTGACCGCTTGTCTTTGGCGTTACTCACGCTCTGTGTGTGTGTGACAAAGCCGCTCTTGATATCACCGCCATTAGGTACAGGACCCGATTCCTTCTCCATTTAGCGTCAGAAGCTTCACTACATTTGGTCAAAGAAACGCATTTGGAAAGCCATCGCTATATCAAATCTCATGGAATTCAAGACAACGCCAGGTGAGCTTTACCTCTGTTTCTTTGTGGATATGGAATCTTTATAATCACAGTGAAGTATCTTGGATGAATGTCTGGCTGACTAGATGTCTGTGCATAAAGTTGCTCCGGTTTGATTGACGTTTATGCAACGTGGCTTGAATTGTGCGGATGCTGTGATGGATTTTCAAATGAAAATGCTGCAATGCTTTTGTTGAAAGGAAATGCTGTGCTTGTTGTACAATATGGATATGTTTTATATGCAACTGTTCAATGAACAAGATTGAATATAAAGGAAAACATGAGTAAAAGCAGCACAAACGAAAAGGCCTCTTGAATAAAGGTGAAGACGCGCAGAGGTTTTGTCAATAAAATTGTGGAAATTATGCTACAGAAATGTGCTTTTGTTTCATGAGCCCTTCCAATGTGTCTCAAATAAAATAATCTTGTGGTATTTCGATGAAATAAGTCACTGGTCACAATGAGATACTATCGCTTCTGCCAAAGGAGACCTGGAAAACAATGTTTTTCAGACACAATGTAACCCAGTGAAGGATTTAAAAATTACACACACAAATGAATCAAAGAAATGAAACACAATCATTCACAAGAACAAGATTTGTGTGAAATAAATGAAAGCAAACATGAATGATACGAAGTAGGATCCTGTGATCTTCAAATGCTGGAACTCATGAAGCTCATACTCCCAGAACACCAAACACTTCTGCACCTTTAAAGTCTAGAAAATTGAAATGGGTAATGAAACCCAGTGAAGGATTTCAAAATCACACAGAAAAGTCAATCAATCAAATGGAACACAATGACTCACAGGAAGAATTACCTGAAATGAATGGAATCAAAACATGAATGATGGAGGATGATGTAAATGCAAATATAAGTGAAACATTTTAAACCATCATACTCTTGCCCAATTATGTCGTGTCAATGTGTGCAACAGACTCACCTTTGCATTTCCAGGTTACAAGTCCTATAGGAATAACGTAACCCTTCTACAGTTTACTCTGGTGTCATTTCAATGTGAACCTTGTGCCATCTTCAAACAAGATATGAATATGCTGATGGTTCAGCATGATGGTGTTACTGTCTGGCTTCAGATTTGGGTCTAAACTGGTCCAAATGTGGGCAAGATTTTAAATATTGGCACACTTGTATGGCGATTGCGTGTGACCGCTTTTGGGCTGATCTGATCTAGGTCTGTGTGTTTGTCACTGAAAGCTGCTCTTGATATCACTGCTGGATTACATTTGGAGGAAGCACCTCCAACAGCAGCAGTGCGCTGCTACATTTAGTCAACAAAGGCATATTTAAAAAAAAAAAAAGCCTCATATCAAGCCTCAGGAAGCTGCTAAAGTGCAGCAGTTTTCAGATCACTCAAAGTAAGGCACCAAATCAAATGACCTGGAGGAGTCCAGCAGAACTTAGATGTGTCTGTGGATACGGATCCTTAATGCATTCATATTGCGTATTCAAGCATCTTGAATACATGTTTTCAAATGTAATGAAACCCACTGAAGGATTTCAGAGTAGCACAGAAAAGTCAATCAATCAAATGGAACACAATGACTCACAGAAAAAAAAAACCCTGATATGAATGGAATCCGAGCATGAATGATGGAGGATTGTATAAATGCAAAGGAAACATTCTAAAACAAGAAGTTGACTGCTCGGCTTTGGGACCATTCATACTCTTGCCCTATTATGTCGAGTCCATGTGTGTAACTGAAAGCTGCTCTTGATATCCCTGCTGCATTACAGTTGGAGGAAGCACCTCCAACAGCAGCAGTGCACCGCTACATGCAGTCAACAAAGGCATTTGGTCAAAGCCGCATATCAACCCACAGGAAGCTGCTAAAGTGCAGCAGTGTTCAGATCACTTAAAGTTACACACCAAATCAACTGACCTGGAGGAGTCCAGGAGAGCTTACCTGTGTTTGTGGATACGGATCCTTAATGCATTCATATTGTATATTCAAGCTTCTTGATTTATTTCTTTCAAACGTAATGAAACCCAGTGAAAGATTTCAAAATCGCACAGCAAAGTTGATCAATCAAATGGAACACAATGACTCACAAAAAACAAAAACAAAACTGATATGAATGGAATCAAACATGAATGATGGAGGATGACTTAAATGCAAATATAAGTGGATCATTTTATACCAAAAACTTAGTTTGACCGCTTGGCTTTGGGGCTGTTCAGAAAGCTGCACTTGATATCACTGCTGCATTACAGTTGGAAGAAGCACCTCCAACAGCAGCAGTGCACTGCTACATGCAGTCAACAAAGGCATTTGGTCAAAGCCTCATATCAAGCCACAGGAAGCTGCTAAAGTGCAGCAGTGTTCAGATCACTCAAAGTAAGGCACCAAATCAAATGACCTGGAGGAGTCCAGCAGAACTTACATGTGTCTGTGGATACGGATCCTTAATGCATTCATATTGTATATTCAAGCATCTTGAATTCATGTTTTCAAATGTAATGAAACCCATCCATCCATCCATCCATTTTCTTCCGCTTTATCCGGGGCCGGGTCGCGGAGGCAGCAGTTTCAGTAGGGAGGCCCAGACTTCCCTTTCCACACACACTTCCTCCAGCTCTTCCGGAAGGATCCCAAGGCGTTCCCAGGCCAGCCGAGAGATATAGTCCCTCCAGCGTGTCCTGGGTCTTCCCCGGGGCCTCCTCCCGGTAGGACGTGCCTGGAACACCTCCCTAGGGAGACGTCCAGGGGGCATCCGGAATAGATGCCCGAGCCACCTCAACTGACTCCTCTCGACGTGAAGGAACAGCGCCTCTACTCCGAGCTCCTCCCGTGTGACTGAGCTCCTCACCTTATCTCTAAGGGAGCGCCCAGCCACTCTGCGGAGGAAGCTCATTTCGACCGCTTGTATCCGCGATCTTGTCCTTTCGGTCATTACCCAAAGCTCCTGACCATAGGTGAGGGTAGGAACGTAGATTGACCGGTAAATCGAGAGCTTTGCCTTTCGACTCAGCTCCTTCTTTACCACAACGGTCCGATACAGCGACCGCATCACTGCAGACGCTGCACCGATCCGCCTGTCAATCTCACGCTCCATCCTTCCCTCACTCGTGAACAAGACCCCGAGATACTTGAACTCCTCCACTTGAGGCAAGGACTCTCCACCCACCTGAAGAGAGCAAACCACCTTTTTCCGGTTGAGGACCGGACCCAGCCGCTTCACACTCGGCTGCAAACCCGCCCCAGTGCCTGTTGCAGGTCCTGGTTCGATGAAGCCATCAGGACAACATCATCTGCAAACAGCAGAGATGAGATCCTGTGGTTCCCGAACCAGACCCCCTCCGGCCCCTGACTGCGCCTAGAAATTCTGTCCATAAATACAATGAACAGAACCGGTGACAAAGGGCAGCCCTGGCGGAGTCCAACATGCACTGGGAACAAGTCTGACTTACTGCCGGCAATGCGAACACAGCTCCTGCTCCGGTCATACAGGGACCGGACCCCATATTCCCAGAGCACCCCCCAAAGGACACTACAAGGGACACGGTCGAATGCCTTTTCCAGGTCCACAAAACACATGTGGACTGGTTGGGCAAACTCCCATGAACCCTCGAGCACCCGATGGAGAGTATAGAGCTGGTCCAGTGTTCCGCGACCGGGACGAAAAACCACACTGCTCCTCCTGGATCCGAGGTTCGACTATCGGTCGGATTCTCCTCTCCAGTACCCTGGAATAGACCTTACGGGAAGGCTGAGGAGTGCGAATCCCCTATAGTTGGAACACACCCTCCGGTCCCCCTTCTTAAACAGAGGGACCACCACCCCGGTCTGCCATTCCACAGGTACTGTCCCCGACTGCCACGCGATGTTGCAAAGGCGTGTCAACCAGCCCCACAACATCCAGAGATTTAAGATACTCAGGACGGATCTCATCCACCCCCGGAGCCTTGCCACCGAGGAGCTTGCTAACCACCTCAGTGACTTCAGCTAGGGTAATAGATGAGTCCGCCTCCGAGTCCTCAAACTCTGTTTCCTCCTCGGAAGACGTGACAGTGGGATTGAGGAGATCCTCAAAGTATTCCTTCCACCGCCCGACAATATCCCCAGTCGAGGTCAGCAGCTCTCTCCACCCGCACTGTAAACAGTGTTGGTGAAGCACTGCTTCCCCCTCCTGAGGCGTCGGACGGTTTGCCAGAATTTCTTCGAGGCCGACCGATAGTCCTCCTCCATGGCCTCCCCGAACTCCTCCCAGCCCCGAGTTTTTGCCTCTGCGACTGCACGGGCCGCTGCACGCTTAGCCTGACGGTACCTGTCGGCTGCTTCAGGAGTCCCACAAGCCAGCAGGGCCTGATGGGACTCCTTCTTCAGCCTGACGGCATCCCTTACTTCCGGCGTCCACCACCGGGTTCGGGGATTGCCACCGCGACAGGCACCAGAGACCTTGCGCCCGCAGCTACGCGCAGCCGCATCGACAATAGAGGTGGAGAACATGGCCCACTCGGACTCTATGTCTCCAACCTCCCCCGGGATATGGGAGAAGCTCTCCCGGAGGTGTGAGTTGAAGACCCTGCTGACAGAGGGTTCCACCAGACATTCCCAACAGACCCTCACAATGCGCTTGGGTCTGCCAGGTCTGTCCAGCTTCGTCCCCTGCCAGCGGATCCAACTCACAACCAGGTGGTGATCGGTTGACAGCTCTGCCCCTCTCTTCACCCGAGTGTCCAAAACACACGGACGAAGGTCAGATGACACGACACAACAAAGTCGATCATCGACCTCCGACCTAGGGTGTCCTGGTGCCATGTGCACTGATGGACACCCTTGTGTTCGAACAAGGTGTTCATTATGGACAAACTGTGACTAGCACAGAAGTCCAATAACAAAACACCGCTCGGGTTCAGATCGGGGAGGCTGTTCTTCCCGATCACGCCCCTCCAGGTGTCACTGGCGTTACCCACGTGGGCGTTGAAGTCCCCCAGGAGAACAACGGAGTCCCCGGTGGGTGCACTGTCTAGTACCCCTCCCAGGGACTCCAAGAAGGCTGGGTACTCTGCACTGCTGTTCGGCCCATAGGCCGAAACAACAGTGAGAGACCTGTCCCCAGCCCGAAGGCGCAGGGACGCCACCCTCTCGTTCACCGGGGTGAACTCCAACACGTGACGGCTGAGCTGTGGGGCAATGAGCAAGCCCACACCAGCTCGCCGCCTCTCCCCATGGGCAACGCCAGAGAAGTGGAGGGTCCAACCCCTCTCAAGGAGTTGGGTACCAGAGCCCAAGCTGTGCGTGGAGGTGAGCCCGACTATATCTAGCCGGTACCTCTCAACCTCCTGCACAAGCTCAGGCTCCTTCCCCCCCAGCGAGGTGACATTCCACGTCGCTACAGCCAGATGCTGTGTCCGTGGACCGGGTCGTCGTCGAGACACCCGTCCTCGACTGCTGCCCAGTCCTCTACGCACCCGACCCCTATGAGACCCTCTGCAGGTGGTGAGCCCACAGGAGGGTGGACCCACGTCGTCCTTTCGGGCTGGGCCCGGCCGGGCCCCGTGGGCAAAGGCCCGGCCACCAGGCGCTCGCATAATATGAATATATAATGAAACCCAGTGAAGGATTTCAAAATCACACAGAAAAGTCAATCAATCAAATGGAACACAATGACTCACAGGAAGAATTACCTGAAATGAATGGAATCAAAACATGAATGATGGAGGATGATGTAAATGCAAATATAAGTGATGTAAGGTACTGTGTGCGTCTGGCATGCACTGCTTTCTGATTCGTCTCCGACTGAGTTGTCCTCGGTTAGAAGGAACAGGCGAACTCCGATTAGATAGTCGAGGGAGGTTTATTCAGGAGGAGAGGGCAGGTGATATTGAGTGACTGATTGTTTTACAGGTAGGTTAGGGTGTGTCCATATATAGGTGGGTGTGGGTGTGTGTGCGTGTGTGTGTGTGTGGTTATCTGAAAGGAAAACAAAGTATACATGTATTAGCAACACTGATAAGTATACATTGAAATAAACAGAGAAAAATTACATGTTATAAGAGGAAGGAACCACAGGGGGGCGCTCTAACACAATAAATTAACTTCTACATAACGTTAAGTATAAAATATAAATGCAACGATGAAAAATATGGTCAAAACTATACAAAATGAGTAAATAAACAATTCCAAACAATACTCACTTCGTACGAACGCACACGGTACACATACACACGAAAACAGGCAGGATGACCTGAGAGAATACGAAGCACCGCTCTAAACACACAATGATTCTGCTAAAACTCGCGGGCCACGGGCTTACGGCACTACAATAACAACAGGTGCACCCTGGGAAATGAAGTCCGGTGGACTTTTAACAGCCGCCCCTGTATTTGTAGGGAAAATACACGCATGCAAAGTCCACTAGTTTGGAGAAGCACTGTCAGTGTCCTCAGGCACTTCCGGAAGCTCCACTAGTTTGGTTACAGGGCGAACATAGGTACTGTCTTTAACTTTCACCTCTGCGGCTCGAACAACGCCGTCTGATCCTGGGAAAACCTTGGTGATTGTGCCAACAGGCCACAGTCCTCTGGGGAGATTCGCATCCACAATCATAACGATCTGTCCTACAGCCACATTGTCTGTAGATTTCCTCCATTTCTGTCTCAGCTGAAGCCCAGGGAGGTAGTTCTGAACAAAGCGCTTCCAGAAATGGTCACTGATTACCTGACTGTGTCTCCATCTCCTGTTAGACAGAGCATCATGAGGGCCATACACAGCCTGTGGTAACGCTGCGTCACGCCGCCCCCATTAACAAGAGGTTTGGTGTGATAGGGTCAGTGTCAGCCACATCTGATGAGGCATACCCAAGAGGTTTGGAGTTCAGGATGCCCTCAACTTCTATCAGTGTTGTAAGCAGAACTTCCTCCACCACAACTTGATCCTTCAGGACGACCTGCAGAGCTGACTTGACTGACCTGATTTCTCGTTCCCAGGCTCCTCCGAAGTGAGGAGCATGCGGTGGGTTGAAATGGAAGTTAACGGTCTGTTTGGCCAGCTGTTGCTGTAGTTCTGGGGCCATGTTCTCAAAGGCGGTCTGAAGCTCTTTGTTACCACCTCTGAAATTCGTGCCCTGGTCTGACCACAGCTCATACGGCTTCCCCCTGCGTGCAATAAACCTGCGTAAAGACATAAGAAAAGAGTCAGCGTCAAGGCTAGGCAGGAGATCCAAGTGCACACATCGGGTGGTGAGGCACTTGTATATGATCCCCCAGCGCTTCTCTCTTCTGCGGGCAATCTTAATTAGGTATGGGCCAAAGCAGTCTACGCCTGTAGACCAGAATGGAGGTTTGTAAAGCCGCAGCGCGCGACGAGGGAAGGTCAGCCATCTTGGGAGTAGAAGGAGAGGCACGCCACCTTCTACAATGCCACACACTGGTACTGATGTTTTCTTTATGGCCTGACGTCCTCTGATGATCCAATAGGTGCGGCGGCGTATCTCTGCATACAGTCTTTCTGCTGCCAGGGTGAAGGAGCTGTGCATCATAATGCTTTATGATGAGTTTAGACAGAGGGTGATCTGCTGCCAACACAATAGGGTGAATGCTGTCTGGGCTTACATCTGTGGCCTGTCGCAGACGGCCTCCAACTCTGATCAGACCACTGAGGCTGTCATACTCAGGAGAAAGAGCACTCAGACGACTGCTTGAGTGAACAGGGTGACCTGTTCGGAGGGCTTGGACCTCCTCTGGGAAACTGTCAGTCTGTGCAGAACGAAGGAGCTGTACCTCTGCCTCCAGACGCTCTGCAGAAGTGGGAGGAGTGGCCGCCCCATGCAGGGACCGCTGAGTGGCCAGGATGAGGTCATCCAGTGACGTATATTGTGTGGGATCTGGGAGGCTCGGGGATACAGCTGCATGGCCACAGAATGTTGCCTTCCTGAGCTCCTCACTGCCATAGTCTGTAGGATCTGTTGGGGGCTTTGGCCACGTGTCCTTGGTCTGAGTCAGGAAGTGTGGGCCTTGTGACCAGCGGCCGGAACCATTAACTCTGCCAGAGACTTGCCTCTAGTGATGTCATCAGCAGGGTTGTAGTCCGAGTTTACATAATACCACTGCTCTGGGGAGGTCAGCTCCTGGATCTCACAAATTCGAGTTCCCACAAATACTTTGTAGCGACAGGAGCTGGACTGGATCCACTTCAGAACTGTAGTGGAATCTGTCCACAGGTAGATAGACTGCAGTGGGATAGTGAGTTCTGTTTGGAGCACCTTGGCCAGTTGGGCTCCAGTAAGCGCAGCACACAGCTCCAGTCGGGGCACTGACACCTGTTTGCGGGGCGCTACCCTAGATCGGGCCATGACAAAGGAGGTGGAGATGTGCACTTGTTGTTCCATCACCCTGAGATAGGCCACAGCTCCATAAGCCCTCTCAGAGGCGTCACAGAAGATGTGAGCTTCATATGTCACACTGCTGCTGTTGAGAGGATGAGCATAACAGCGGGGCATGGTGATGTGCTGGAGGTATGACAGCTCACTCTCCCATTCAAGCCAAGACTGGAGCAGGGTGCCCTGTATGGGATCATCCCATCCTCTCTCTGTGCTCCACAGGGTCTGCACAATCAGTTTTGCTCTTGTGGTGTAGGGGCAAATATAACCCATATTGACTGGCCAGTACTTTGTACACATTACGCAGTGTAACAGTGGTGTAAGACACTGGGCGGTGCTTGTATCCCAGAACATCAGTTGGGCAGTGCCAGCTGAGACCCAACGTTGACTCCTGTGGATCAAGGCTTTTAAAGTTCAGCCACAGTTCACAGCTATCTGACCTGGCAGTACTGGGCAGATGAGCCACTACGTCAGGGAGGTTGCTCGCCCATTGGCGTATCTCGAATCCACCACGTAGAAGGAGCTCTCTCATCCTGTCAATGAGCGCCTTAGCTTCTTGTGGGTCAGAAAGGGACTGCAGGCAGTTGTCCACGTAGAAGGCTGTGTACACAGAATCATAAACATCCTGGTAAGTGTCTTTGTGCTTCCTCACATGGCTCTGTAGTGCAAAAATAGCACAACAGGGGCTACACGTGGTCCCGAATGGCAAAACTCTCCACTCATACACATCCGGGGGCCGCTCTGTTTCACCATCTCGCCACAGGAAGCGCAAAAGGGGGCAGTCCTCCGGGAGCAGTCGGACCTGGTGAAACATGGCTTTGATGTCCCCACTCACAGCCACAGGAAACTGCCGGAAGCGGAGTAGCACACCAAGTAATGTGGGCCCCAGTGTAGGCCCTGGCAGGAGGTAATGGTTGAGGACGGTCCCCTGGAACTCAAAGGAGCAGTTAAAGACCACTCTAGCTTTGTTGTTGTGATGTACTATGTGGTGTGGCACGTACCAGGATTCAGTAGAGTGATGAATCTCTTCTGGAGTCAGCTTAACCACATAGCCAGAGTCCACTAGCCTCTTGATCTCCTGATTGTATGTGATAGCTAGATCGGGGTTCCTAGCTAGTTTACGTTCTGGATCTCAGGAGGCCTTTAACCACTTCAGGAGAGATCTGGAGCTGTGGGAAATCTTTCTTTCGGAGCAGGGGAGTGGCGTATCTCTCTACTCCGTGTACAGGGACTCTAATGGTTTTAGCCTCTAGCATGGCTATAGCTTCTCTGTCTTCTTTAGAGCAAGTGACCTCTTTCTCTGGTCTGTGGAGGGGGGCGTCTAGCTGCCACAGACGCTTCACATTCTCATGGAGGGCCTCAGCAGGAGAAAGGCATGACAGGTTCAGGCAGTGCACCTCTCCTTGCCGTATGGGCAGACTACAGCTGGGACCCTGGATGGCCCATCCGAGCTTGGTGCAGATGGCCACGGGCCCATTGGCTGGCCCACGCAGGACAGGACGGACAGGAGTGATGAGGTGAGCATTGTCTGAGCCGATTAACACACCAAAGGCTGTACTTCTGAGAAGCCCTCGAGCTGCACACGCTGTAAATGGTGGTACTTCTCCTTTAAGAGCTCTACTGGGCATGACTGTTCAGTTTAAACAGAGCTGTGAGGCTGTGAAGGCATGTGTAATCTTGTAGCGGGGTCCTCGGCTTGGCCTTTGGGGAGAGCTGAAATGAAACTCGGGCACCCTTTACCTGGATCACATCATGGCGGATCGTTCTCAATGAGATTGACTCCTCCTCCTGCTTGAGGCCCAGTGATTCGACTGCAGCTGGGAGGATGATGGTTTTCTCTGAGCCATCATCTAGGAGAGCAAATGTGTCCAGGGACTTCCTTTCATGGTGCAGCTGGATGGGCACAACCTTGAGCATAACACACGGCCTGAATGACTGAGGGGGCCCAGGAAGACTCGGCTGGTGCTCACTGTCAGGATATTAGGGTCCTGTTTCTTGGCCTCGGCCAGGTCATGTAACACTAATAAGTGCTGGTCTCCACAGCTGCTGCACGGTTTTTCTTCAGGGTACACTGCTCAGGAGTGTGTTTACGGGCCGCAGCGGCAGCATCTGGATTTCTCCTTTATCCAGGAAGCTATGGCTTTCAGGTCCAGCTTCTTAAAATCTGCACATCTACTGAGGTAATGCTCTGTCCCTTCACAGTAAGGGCAATAGGGCTTAAACTTCTGCTTCTGCTTAGAGGTGGCTGAATGAGGAGTTTGTGCCTTCACCTCTGTCTTGGGTTGTGCTTGTGCCGGGTCTGAGCCGTAATAAATGGAGGTTGGCTTACTCTGTGACTTGGGCCCTGCGGCGGATCTAGGATGGCTCCTCTCTTGGCGTGGCCTGTCTGCGTGTTGAGGCTGAGTGGCTTGTCTTGAGAGCTGCAATACTTGTGATTTACGCTCCAGCCATTCAGAGAGGTCATACATGTTGTATGTGCGACTGCTGCCACTGCGGATGATGCCACGTGTAATACAGTACTCAATAAAACTGTCTCTGTAGCTAGGAGGGAGCTTGGTGAGTAGTCTGTCCACATGTGAACCCACACTGGAGCTCAGTGGCTGCCACATCATCCATGGAACTGAGGAGACCAACCAGGCTGGATACTGAGAGGGAGAAATCTTCAAAGGCCTGAGAGTCACCCGCCTTAATAGGAGGGCAGTTAAGGATGGCACTCAGCTCACTCTGGACTAACTGCCTCGGCTGTCCATACCTCTGCTCCAAAGCTCTCATAGCACTGCTGTAGGGAGTGCGGTCATGTATGTAACGGCGGGCCACCTGTAAAGCACACGGATGCTCCAAATGATCCAGCAGGATGTGATATTTATACTCCTCTGTGAGATGAGCATGTGGCCCCAGTAAACTGTCCAGCCCCTTCTTCAATAATGCAAAGTCGCTCTCTTTGCCCGATCTGAATGTCACCAGCTTAGGTTTGGGGATGCCATATGAAGACGCTACTATCATCTCCATCAGGTTAGGCTGGGTTACAGCTGCTGGAGAAGGATGATATCCTGCAGGCTGTGGTGGGGTAACGTAGGCTGATGGGTATGTAGGATAGTAGTGACTGGCTACATCAGTAGGAGGAGCTACATATGACTGGTCATAGGTGATAGGCTGCTGGGCCGCTGCTCCTGGTTGTGGATAATAATGGGATGTAGACTGGTCTACTTGGGTGACAGGTTGATGCCCAGGATGGATAACATGACTCACCCCTGGCGGTGGCGCGGGCTGAAGCACAGGCGGAATCACTGGTGGAATCACTGATGGTGCTCTCGGCTGAGGAGGGGGCAGAGGAGCCTGCAGTGCGGGTCGAGGCAAAGGACGAAAAACACTGGGCTGACGTGCAGGCTGTAACACAGGCTGGACTACTGGATTAGGCCTCGGCTGGACTGCAGGACCTGGAGACAGTGGAGCTGGTAGAATAACAGGGCTTATAGGGATAGGAGGAGGCTGATGCACAGGCGCTACAGTGGGCTGCACTATGGGACTCAATGGAGGAGCCAACTGGAATGCAGGCTGGACAGGGCTTGTACTCACGGAAGCAGGGTCAACTGGCCTTAACAGATTCACGGGAGTTCTGGTTTCTTGCCTGGGGGCTGATACAGTCAGTGGCACTGGTTTGAGAACAAGAGGAAGGGAAGCGGCTCTGCCTGGTGTAGTTGCATTACTGCGCTGATTGAGAGGGCTGGAGGACTTACAATCTCGCTCCAGTCTCTCCACACGCCTAGATAATGCACTGCTGGTTTCCCTCATAGTGACTTGCATCTCCTGCATCGTTGTCAGCACTCTGTCCCAAGCACTCTCCATCTTCTCCATCTATACCCCTCCTCCGTATCTGATTCATCCGGGCTGTAGGCAGACAATACCTCTGGATCCAGTAGGCCGTGTTCATAGTCTGTCAGATGTCCCGGAAGCCTCCTGCTCCTGCGTGGACGGGAACTATGTTGTGGACTCTGATCCTGAGGAGACTCAACCTTGTGTAGTGAAGTTGCCATCTTGATAACTCAGTTAAAGACGATCCGGCTCGAAGGACCACTTGTAAGGTACTGTGTGCGTCTGGCATGCACTGCTTTCTGATTCGTCTCCGACTGAGTTGTCCTCGGTTAGAAGGAACAGGCGAACTCCGATTAGATAGTCGAGGGAGGTTTATCAGGAGGAGGAGAGGGCAGGTGATATTGAGGGACTGATTGTTTTACAGGTAGGGTTAGGGTGGTGTCCATATATAGGTGGGTGTGGGTGTGTGTGCGTGTGTGTGTGTGTGTGTGGTTATCTGAAAGGAAAACAAAGTATACATGTATTAGCAACACTGATAAGTATACATTGAAATAAACAGAAAAATTACATGTTATAATAAGGAAGGAACCACAGGGGGGCGCTCTAACACAATAAATTAACTTCTACATAACGTTAAGTATAAAATATAAATGCAACGATGAAAAATATGGTCAAAACTATACAAAATGAGTAAATAAACAATTCCAAACAATACTCACTTCGTACGAACGCACACGGTACACATACACACGAAAACAGGCAGGATGACCTGAGAGAACACGAAGCACCGCTCTAAACACACAATGATTCTGCTAAAACTCGCGGGCCACGGGCTTACGGCACTACAATAACAACAGGTGCACCCTGGGAAATGAAGTCCGGTGGACTTTTAACAAGTGAAACATTTTAAACCATCATACTCTTGCCCAATTATGTCGTGTCAATGTGTGCAACAGAAAGCTGCTCTTGATATCACTGCATTTGGTCAAAGCCTCATATCAAGTCACAGGAAGCTGCTAAAGTGCAACAGTGTTCAGATCACTCAAAGTAAGGCACCAAATCAACTGACCTGGAGGAGGCCAGGAAAGCTTACGCGTGTCTGTTGATACGAATCCCTAATGCATTCATATTGTATATTCAAGCATCTTGATTTAATTATTTCAGACATAATGAATCCGAGTGAAGGATTTCAGATTGGCACAGAAAACTAAATCGATCAAATGGAACAGAATGACCCCCTCCCTGAACCGCCACCTTAACGTGGTGGGGGGGGGTTTGAGCACCCGAATGATCCTTGGAGCTATGTTGTCGGGGGCTTCATGCCTCTGGTGGGGTCACCCATGGGCAAACAGGTCCAGGGGGACGGGTCAGACTAAGAGCGGTTCAGAAGTCTTGTTGAGTACAAGAACAAGGTTCGCTACTTCGCCCCCCAGACCAGCATCACTCGGGCCCCACCCTGGAGCCAGGCCTGGGTGGGTGCTCGAGAGCCTGGCCGGCCCCCCATGATGAAAGGCCCAGCCACCAGGCTCTGCCCGAAGGAGCAACGTGGGGCTGTCCTCACGTGCACCCACCACCCACCAGAGGATCCATAAGAAGCAGGTGCAGAGAGATCTGGGCGGCAGTCAAAGGGCAGGGCCTCTATGACTTGTTCTCCGGATATGGAGACTGGCTCTGGGGATGTGAATTTTCCTCGCTGGAGCCCCAACACAGTTCTGGAACCCAACTACTTGAGAGGGGCTGGATTCTCCATTTCCTGGCGTTGCCCATGGGGAGCGGTGGCGAGCTGGTGTTGGCTTGCTCATTGCCCCACAGCGCAGCGAAAAAACAAGAGTTGACCTCTCGGCTTTGGGACTATTCATACTCTTGCTCTATTATGTTGTGTCCATGTGTGTAACCGAAAGCTGCTCTTGATGTCACTGCTGCATTACAGTTGGAGGAAGCACCTCCAACAGCAGCCTTGATTTTTCACTGCTATTCAGGTCTGCCGAAAAACTTATTTTTTTTTATGTGTTGCAAAATGGGCATAAAAAAATAGTGTGACAATGCCACCTGCATAAGTCAAAATACATTGCGTCAATGGGAGATGTCCCAACATCAAGTTTGTCGTAGAGCCACGAAATTCATTACACACATTCAATTGATGCCAAACAAAAAATATTATGGCTATGCCCCCTGACCAACCGGAAGTCGGCCATCTTGGATGGAAAATTCCGAAATGCTGTGTCAGCATTTTCGATGACGTCGCCTTTTAATCCACTCCTCTGAGGGTGCTTTTCCGGCAGGACTGAAAATCACTGTGCATCATCTAGACAAGTGGGGCCTTAAAAGTTATCTAATTTACGTTAATGCACGCCGCAAATTTCCATCGGACGTTTTAAAAAATTTGGAAAATCGGAAATTTCTAAATTTGCTCCCATTTGCACAAAGAATGTCTGATTTGACTCAAATTTGAATCGGTTGTAAAATTTTCTGGCTTAAACCTACTCATCGTGAAAGAAACAAATCTGGTGCAATCGCACCCCCTATAGAATAACAAATTAATTTGTATGAAGGGCTGAATATTTTGTTTTTCCAAAAGATTCCATTTCCTCATCCCAATCAAATAAAGTCAATCTGACCCATGTCGTTTTTCGTACCGTGTTGCCATGGCGATGTGCCAAATTGCCCATATTATCCTAATGCAGTGCTTCTCAATTATTTTCTGTTGTGCCCCCCCCTATGAAGAAAAACTTTCGTGCCCCCCTACTCTCCGCCGCAACATAATAGTACAATTTGTCTATAAAATGGCTGTAAGTACTATATTACAACAAAACAAAAACAAAAAAATGTATTATGCATTTTTTTCACTGGTGTTGCTTTTACTCCGGAGCAAAATATAGTCTGGAAAATACTTTACATAGGTTCCATTTGACTTTTAAAGCTTTGACCTTAGAATTTTTCTGAACTCACCTCACCTGATTAATATTTCGCTACTGTGGCAATAGGCCCATGCAGCTGCTGGCAGTCTGTTGAGTGTTACCTGAAAAGGATGGTCACTCACCTGTGCTGTCTTTTGGTCGAATCTGACATCACTGGTTATCTAGAAGTTATGCAAGCAGCATGAGGACTGCAGCCTTGCCAGAAATCACCCTAAAATCACCATTTGGCTCTGTGCACACCGCCAAGTGGCTAGCTCACTGTTAACCTCCAATTATATCTCTCTATAACAAATGACAATATAGCTTATTTCCTCTTTACTGTTGGCGGGAATCACATTGGTCAAAAATGGAGACAACTGGGACATTTCTTGAATAAAGCTGGGACAAATCAATGGTTTTGGATAAATCTGCTGGGACAGGGGACACAGGGCTCAAAACTGTGACTGTTCCAGGTAAATATGGACATGTGGTCAAACTAGGCACAATGCATTTGGAAGAATTGAAGAGATGTGGCAACTAACAAATGTGGATTACACTCTTCTTAGGGATAGTTTTTGGAGAGGTTTGTTTAGTATGTGTCATCTGCTGAAAATGTATCATGTTTGCAGAGCACAAATACATTAAAGCCTGCTAGCCTATTGGAAACATGGTGTGGTTTATTATAGTTTAAGCCTCCACTTAAGCTACATTTATTCCAATTTATGATACACCAGTATGCACATGCACAGCCCTTAAAAGGTTAATATTGTGATATATCTTTGGCATACATGCATGTCATAGGTTTTTTGCAAGTTCAAATTGCTACTGTAGCTAATCCATAGCATTACTTCGAACGCAGCACTTACCTTGCAAATCATCGGTTTTAATTAAATAAGTACTGTTCTTGAGTGAGCTTATTTACTGTGATCCAAGCCCAAATGTCTAAACAGAAGTGCGGATCAGGCAGGCAGCCAGGCTAAAACTTTCCCAGGCCTTCTTGTCAAAGAAACTCTTGCTACGAGATTCTGACATTCGAGAGTTTAACGCTAATCTCCCTTCACAATGTATTTCCATCAGAGCTCCCAGAGAGGCCAGGATCATGTGCACGGCTGGGCTAGAACAGTGTCCCTGCTCTGTCACTGTGAGAGGGACGTCTTCACTGGGCCAGTCTGAGTGCTCTATATCGGGGTGGGTGGCTTTATGTGTGGACTGGAATGCTGTAAACAAATGCTGGTGCTCTTTCTGGAAATAGTACTTTAAACTTTTAAATAGTGAACACAAAATAAAATAAACATAATAATTTATATAGAAGCATCTTAGGCTTTAGACCAAAATAAAGGTTTGGACCATGAAGTGTCAAAGTGTAAGATTATAGTAAAACCAGTTTGTTGGGATAGGCTTTTATAATTGTATTGATTGGGAGCTATGCAGGGATTATAGTAGAGATGCAACAATATTTTTTTCACGATTCTGTACATTTCTATACATTCTATTGATACTTATTTATTTGATTTGGACAATGCATGTTAATGAACAGATATGATTCAACATGAAAGTAACATACCGGATCATATATTATAAGGCTAATTTCCATTTGTTTTCCCAAGAGCTGGGGTCACAAAAGGGTCAGAATAAAAATTGCACATTCCACGCACTATTCCCTTAATTGCACATTACACTCATTGCACAGTTCCCATTATTGCACATACATGTGTATATCTTGATAATATGACGGGTATATCTTGATATGATAATTCAATGTTTTCTATAGAATATTTCTTCTAATAATCAATAATAAAATTTTATTCAGTTACTTCACTGTTCAAATATAGCTGAGACATTTTGAATTACAGGGAAGTAAAAAAAAAAAAAAAAATTACATTATTTGCAACATGCCTGGTTCTTTTTAAATCTAATGTCCAAATGCAGTATGGAAGATGGACACAACACCATTCGAATCAGTGTCCTAAACACATTAAGTTTAGTGTTATGTAACCGCAGACAGCAGAGTGACCCTTGGGCATGATATAAGGTGACGGAAGCTGCAGTGCTGGTTACTTAAGACACACTTCCAGTGGAGTGTTATGAGTCCGGTCGATACAGTGTGGCTGTAAATGGAATGTCATTGTCAGTGGGGATGTGAAAGTCCCTTTTGAGCCTCTCATACTATTTTGGTCACCTTTCGACTGTATCTATAATAGTGCAGTGCAGCTCCAAGAAGGTTAAACAGACTCCAATGCTGATTGGACAATACATTTGCCAAGTGCAAGAATCATTTTTAAGCAACTGATCAAATATGCCCAACACCCATTTTGTTAGTATAGAGACTGTGGTACATTTACACTGATAGATATGTAAAATAAAATAATAATACTATAATAATTAAATGAGACGTTTGTTCTGTGTTACATGCTCAAAAGAAATCTGATCATCAAAAACACCTGGCGACATGTGTCAGTAGGGATTTTTTAGAGTAACTATTGTATTTGGAAGACAAACTATAAAGAATTTTAAAATAACACTTGCAAACACATGCAAGTAAATGGGCAGTAAAATGATCAAGATTGACTTGGGTGACGATGTATGAGCTTTAAAAACACAATGGCATTCTTCATGAATTATTAGCTAAGGATGTCACTTGGTAGAGATTTGAGCTCTAATAAAGAAGATGGCCTGAATATTAAATAATTAAACTTAAACTAAACGCAACTCTTTCTTTCTTTATTTTTTTTATTTGTCCGGGACCATGTACAAATTCATTAATGTTACAAAAAAAAAGCTGATTTGTACCAGATTTAGCTACTGCTACTTTCCATCTGCAGTCTCTGTGCAGGTGAACATGCATTAAAATAATACACATTTCATGACAAGACATTATACAGTCAGACAATCAGTTCATTGTTAACATTAGCAGTTAAATACAAAAAAAGTCCCGCATATCTAGTACATGATGTTTCCTACAGTCCATACCAATATAAATAAAAACATTATGTGTGTTATGTTTTTAACAATGAATATATTATTACAAATTAACTAGACTGATGTGGACATGTTTGATAATCTAAAATGTACTTTTTCAAATTTCAAGTAAAATTATTAAGCTCTACAGACAATGTCAGACTATCTGGAGCTGATTCCACGGTCTGACGATTTGAAAAGAAAAGGCAGATGGAGCAAAGGCCAAGGATCTTTTTGGAACCATGCAATTTTGGTTCACAGAGGGCCTATCTGGTATTTTTGTTCGGAAAAAAGTTTCATACATTTCTTCAGTGTAGGTGGAGATATGTTTATGTTTTTTCATAATATGGAATAAAACTAAAGTTAACATACTATTGGATCTTTGAAGTATGATAAATGCATACCCACACTGTACTAAATTTCCATAAAAACATACCTTTACCTTCCATACTGAGCTAACACATACACTGTAAAATGTGCATTCTTTGTGTATATATATGACCTAGATTCTCCTCACTCATATGCAAGACAGTGAGGCATTTGAGCACCCGCAGCAGTTACCTCTGCAAAGCCCTCATGCTGTGAATAATGCACAAGCAAACCTGTTGATCCATAGAGATGCACTATGCTGGTGGCTCGCAGATTTTCTCCTGTAATGCAAAAATCATGACTGCTGAATATGTAATTAGGCCCAGAGCGTCACTGTCTTGCACAGCTCTGTGGATGAACCTGCAGAAAAACAGCTTCATCTGCGAACAACAAAGAGGAAATTTAAGTGCAGTCAGCAAAATCTTATTATACTTTCACTTTACTATCGGTAAGAATTGTGGAAAGCAGATATACCACAAATATTTACCTTAACTACATTTTTTGAGACTACTAATAAATGATTACTAATATACAATTTTAGGGTAAGATTAAGTTATGATGTGTTTTGTATAGATTTATGATCTAATACTATTGGGGGTACACTTGGATTTCTTTCCTCATAGATAACATGGGAAGATTCAAAGCATTGATTTATGCATAGATTGTATGTGACTTTGAGTTCTCCAAAACAGTCCTGGTTTCTGCTGGTTGTAATCATTTGGATACACACAACAAATTAAAATGAAAAAATATGAATAATAATAGTACTGATAATAACTTACATTTACATATCCTTTAAAGAGATGTAAATGAAATAGACTTTTAGGAGCTATTAATTATACGGGTATTCCCTCCTCATTATCTAATCCAGCGTTGAATTTTGATTGATTTGTGCATGTTTGAGTAAGTATTGAAAACTGCCGTTGTCACCTACTCCCTATCTCCACCCATTGTTCTGTACTTATTTGCAATTACTCAAAAAATGTTGGACGTTTAGACTTCATAAATGTTATGTAACCATTTTTGAACAACTAAAACATAACTGAAAATCTACTGTTATTAGTTCAGTCCATGCACCTGTTTTCTATTTGGCTTGCTTTGGACTAACATTATAGTTTACAATGAACAAAATGCAAAAAAAAACAAAAAAAACCCCAAAAACATATTTAAGAAATGCCACAAAAAACACATTATGTCATGATAATACAGTACAGGCCTAGAAATACTAAATTTAATAGTGATCAAGGCTACTATGTCGAACAAAAACCACCACCCCCATAATCCTCCCTCAGGTGCAGCTGTGCCGATTGTCCTGTTTTGCACTGCAGATCTCTGTGGAGCTGCTTTAATGGCTTCAGACAGCTGAGAGACACCACCACACACACAGCATCCGCTCACTCTGAGGATTAGGAGGCCCTGAAGTCACTTGACCATCACCTCTCAGATTCAAGGGCAGTTTGTCAGCAGCTTTTATCGGCACATCTGCACTCCGATCAGGTCTGCGCCGCTCCACCAGGCATGCTTCTCCAGGCAGTTATGTCTAATTGGACAATATAATCATTTTAGCTGGTAAGTACGTGTAATCCAATCAAAGCATGTTGTGTGTTAGTCATTTGTACAGACGACATCTTCCTTAATAATTTAATGTTATTTGTAGCTATGGGCTGTGGTAGAAAGTAGCTCCAAATGTGCATTTTTATCTGTTACCATGACAACAGATGCCTCTGATAACAGCTACAGCAATGCAGCTTAAAACTTTATTTGTCATCATTTTGGGACCAGCTATAACTTACATTTACAGACATATTTAAACTGTTTATTCAGTTTATTTATTTCACGCAGTAGCTTTAATTTGATGAACAAAGAGATAAGCACATAGGCTGCTTAAAATCAGGGCACTGCAAAACATATATTAATTATTGACCCCATACAAAATTCTGGGACTCATAATTCTCATGTTTAGGGTTGCAGTAGCCTAATATTTGTCACAACCTCTGCTGTCCTGCACATTGCCACATTCAGAGCTGATTCAGCGTGTTCCATGGACATAAATGAAGTCGGCCTGCTCCCATGTGACCACATTGAAATACACTAAAAAGCCTGGTGGACTTGATGTATGGCCTGGTTGACATTTGACCTGGGAATGCCTTGCTTCAATGACTATAGGAACATGGGAGCTATATGCTGCTGTGTTTTGACCCTGACAGACGGCTCAACCCCCATGTCTTGAACTGCTGATGGAGGATACACAGTATGGCATCTCAAGGTTATGGTGAACATACAGGACACCCTGGCCTTTGACACAGTGTAAATCAACAAGGCCTGAGGTTTGAGAGGAGTTTGTGTCATCACGTTGATCTTGTATCATGGTTTGCTCTGTGTGCGTGCGATTCCCTCACCATAATCCCCCCACTTGGTACTCCTCATTGACGATCAAGAGCCCTAAGTTATGGGCTGCACTTTTGACGTTGCGCAAAGGTTGCCCCAGAAAAATGTTATCAAAATTTCTCAATCCGGGGCATGAATGTAAAATAAACAGGCTGAAACCCTCTTATCTGTTCTGTAAAACAAATCAGTAGCCCAATAAATAGATAAATCCTGTAATTAAGTATATCTACTTCAACATTTTTTGCTGTGTGTAGAATGAATTCAAAACGTTTCCAAGTTGGAGGAAATTCCAAGTTAGATTTGGTAGTCTAATTTGGTTGATGATTCTTCTTTTTTAAACAGGCCAAGCATTTGTAATCAGGTTTTCAAGCAGCTCATTTCACATAATTGTACTTTGAGTCATATTCATCTCACACTCACTGGAGGAATAAAAGTATTTTATCATAAGAAGCATAGATTTGCTGTGGACTATAGGCAAACGTAAAGAAGAATTCATGGGTTTGACAAGACTGCCCTCTACTGTAGCCAACTCGTATAGCATGCTTCACTAATGATTTAATAACAGCAACTCAACACTTATATAACAGAGGCTATAATGGATATTTGACTTCTGTGCATGGCTCTGCCCTATATGTACTAAGACAAGCTTCATTTATGTTTTTAGGACACGATCTGAATGTAGCACACGTAAAAGAAAAATATATATTTGACCCTTACTTTACAAAACTGACAGCACTGAGAGTTATGAAACTGCTTTTGACAATTCAAATGCCCTGGGAATTATTTCTTTGACTGACTGAAAATTATCTTCTTTTGATATTCCTCGTTTTCAAAATATGTTCAGATCAGTCTTGAATGAAAAGCGATCCAAGTAAAGCGTTTTGAGCGCACATTTGTTCAGGGATGTCGGTGTTACGTGGGGATGTAACGATGTCCAAATGTCACGGTGCTATTATGTAGGTTTGACCCCACAGTACGATATTTACAGTGATACTGTGGGGACGCTCAGGGTAGTATAGAAGGGGCTCGTGCTTACAGTCATAAGCATAACAGCCATTTTGGTGTCATTTTAGTGTTATTTTCAATACTATAATAATATAAGTGCAAAATACCAATTTATGTGAAGAACAGCTACAGTATGAACAGCCTGCTGCAGGAGCAAACAGAATGCCCAAACTAAACCACGTTTTATATACACTGCAATTTTACAGTTCTAACAATTTCTTATTCTGTGAAGCACTTTGAATAAGGACCTTTGTGTTTTACCCGACAAACACAGTTCCCTTGCCTACGCAATAAAGCTGAGCAAGTTTCTATTCTATTCTATTTTTTTTTTTTTTTTGTTTTTTTTTGTTTTTTTTTTTTTTGGCCAACATCAGAACACACAGGCCTATATTGCCAGTGTCCCAAACTTTTTTCACCGAGGGCCAATTTTTGAAACACATGGGTGGTCATTTCAGATGGTGCATTTTACATAGTTTACATAGACATAGATCCAACCATATCTTTTATGAGGCTTGAAATATTCACTTTTGGTCTATATCATAGTGCTATGTTTGTGGGGTTGTAGTGTAGTAATGGGGTTATAGTGGTAAAATTACTTAATTTTGCTGAAAAAATCACTACCTGTGATCAACAGAGCCAGTTCATCAGGACGCCAAGGGGCCAATAAAAATTAGTTTGAGGGCCGCAATTGGCCCCGAGCCATAGTTGAGAGGGGGGATTTGTTCAGTAGCCTAGCGGTTTTGGGTTGGGTTTTTTTTTTTTTTTTTTTTTTAATGAATCTGTGGAACTCTTCTGAGTGTCATTTTTCCAAGATAATCCTCCTGGTGCGTGTATTTCTCGAGGACACGCGCTGTGTCTCAGCAGAG
This sequence comes from Periophthalmus modestus, assembly GCA_019594935.1. Taxonomy (NCBI): domain Eukaryota; kingdom Metazoa; phylum Chordata; class Actinopteri; order Gobiiformes; family Gobiidae; genus Periophthalmus; species Periophthalmus modestus. Next base: position 20,586,988 of record JAIEZT010000084.1, on the reverse strand, counting down.
AAACACTACTGCTCTGTTGTTGTTCGTCTGTCTCCTTTTCTCTTTTAGCGCTTGTTTGCATCTGGGACTTAAAGGCAGTGGGGGTGTAGTGTCTCTGCTCATCTTTCCTTTAACCATTTTCCCTTGTTTTCCAAACACCGCCATCCGCGTGTCGCTGTGTCGTTGCTCTTCACGTGGGTCTGTGAAGTGTGCAGCGTGCGATCCTATTGGCTCAAATTGCGAATCTGACGTGACGCAGCGCAAAGGATATTGGTATATGTAGTCAAAAAAAAGTAATCTCAGTTTTTTTCCAATGACATTAACTTAAAACTATTATTTTGCACACAAATACATGCCATTTAATACCAAAAAGAGACCACGGCGATATCGAGGCAATTCGCGATATCGCCAGTACAGTTACATCCATGTTTTACGTAGATCCCTCAAACACGCCATGACGCACGCGACGCTCCGGAGTCACGTGTCTGCAGAGGGCGTCTTTCGTTTTTCAATCTAAGGAGCTGAGGAGGAGCAGAGGAGGATCTGAGGAGCTGGACTGTGGAGAGACGCATACACAGCGGAGCTAAACGGTTCTTTACTATTTCAACCAGCTTTTATCAAGCAACATCATGTCTGCGGCTTGTTTCGCTTTGAGCAAGAATGTCTTGGCTTTACGGAACTCCAGGGTCATTATGGTGAGTGGTCATGGTGATTTATAGTCCCATTTGCGTTATGACATGAATGACACTGGAAAGAATGTTAGATTTGAAAGTTTTGGACTTAAATGTAAGCTTCAAAGAGAATGCTGTCATCGGAATAACTTCCCCAGCCCTTTATTATCTGATTTACCTTCCACTGCTGCTCAAAGTCAACTTGTGTGTTGTAATCGACCTGATCTCACATTTATCAGACAGCTAATAATTGATTTACTTGATATGTAGGTTAGATGTCCAAGTACTTACGCAATTTAAATGAGACAGTTTTGTCATTTTAAGTTAGTAAAAGTCAGTTAGGTAACTTGCACTGTAAAGTGATGTAACACGTTCCGTTGCAATACCAGCGCTTCTCCATTAGATGGAGTTGGATCACTTTCTTCTGAGATTATGAAATCTCTACTCTCTAAAAATATCTAGAAATATAAAGCCTATAAACATACATGCTGTGTACTATATCTCAAGGATAACACGAATACATACTGTTTGGGTCAAGCTTTAATATTTCTTAATTTGATAAATATCATTCTTTATCAAACATGTACATCATTTCTCAAATCATATCAGAAAGACAATACAGCATCATAATAAAATGTAAGTTTGTATTATTTTTAATGTTTTTATTTACCTTGTTCCAGCTGGTGAGATATGCTCAAACAGCAGCATCTCCAGCTCCTGAACCGCGGATAAAGAAGTTCCAGATTTACCGCTGGGATCCTGACACCCCCGGAGATAAACCTCGGATGCAGACATATGAAATTAACCTGGACACGTAAGATCATCTGTACCTGTTATTATTCAGACTTTTATATAATGTAACATTTCCTATTTTTGTATGTAGATGTGGACCAATGGTTTTAGACGCGCTTATTAAAATCAAGAATGAGATGGACCCAACTCTCACATTTAGACGCTCCTGCAGAGAAGGTATCGTCCTCAAACTTAAAGCTGATCATAAATACTGCTCCTACTATGTATGCACCTTACTGTGAGACTTTTTGGATCCTTTTAGGAATCTGTGGTTCCTGCGCAATGAACATTAATGGAGGTAACACACTGGCTTGTCTCAACAAAATAGACACTAACACAAGCAAACCCACTAAGATATACCCACTGCCACACATGTACGTGGTGAAGGACCTGGTACCAGTAAGTGAAAATTAATTAACTTTTTAGATATTTACATGTCACAGATTATGCATTTTTAATTTCCCCATGTATGTTTCCAACAGGACATGAGCAACTTCTACGCACAATACAAATCCATAGAACCGTACCTGAAAAAAAGGGATGAGAGTGAAGAGGGGAAGAATCAGTATTACCAGTCAATGGAGGACAGACAGAAACTGGTACAGTTGATATTTTTTATTATAACTTACTGTTCTCATTCAGTATATTTTCAGTGATTTATAAAGACAATCAAATCTATTTGTTTAATAATGTTAAAAAAGATGTATTTGCTGTGAATGACAGGACGGTCTGTATGAGTGTATCCTGTGTGCCTGCTGCAGCACCAGTTGTCCCAGTTACTGGTGGAATGGAGACAAGTACCTGGGCCCTGCTGTCCTTATGCAGGTACAGACATTATTCCTCTTCAAGCTAATTGTGCTCTGCTATGTATTTTTCCAGCAGCTATTTCCTGCCAGATGAGACTAAATAATTAATTTTTATACTAAAGTAATGTTAAAAATATTGTGATTTTCTTTTATTTTTTTTTTTATGAATGCTTTCATATCTAATAGTTTAGATCTGTGGTTGTCAAAGTGTGATATATGAACTACTGCAGGTAGATGAGCTTGCGCACACACAAACGCTTCAGGTCTAGCAATATTTAGATTGTCAATAGCAATGGTTTAGTCCTATTATAGACCTGGTTTAGCCCTTTTTTGACCTGATTGGATCTGGTAGTACTCAATAGACTAAATATTTTTCTTAAGTGGTACTTGGTTAGAAAAGGTTGAGAACCACTGGTGTAGACTGACATTGTCACCAATAAAATCAACAAAAACAATATTTATGATGAGTGCGTGACTTCCATAGGCTTACCGTTGGATGATTGACTCTCGTGATGAGTTCACCGAGGAGCGGCTGGCTAAACTGCAGGACCCCTTCTCTCTGTACCGCTGCCACACCATCATGAACTGCACAAAAACATGCCCAAAGGTACATGCACACTTTTTATTATCTCCACTGAAATGGCAAATGTCTATCTACCTTTTATTATTAACCATTTCTGCTCCACAGGGGCTAAACCCAGGAAAGGCCATTGCAGAAATCAAAAAGATGATGGCCACTTATAAGGAAAAGAAGGTGGCAGCTTCATGAATATAAACAAGTTTTGGGTGAAGATGCACTAAAGGCACTTGAATTCATGGAACAGGGATCTCTTTCAAGTACAAGACTTGTCCACAAAGACTTTAAAACCCCTTTCAAAGTTTGGGTACATTGTGAATACTGGTTTGACAACTGGTATCATGCATGCTTGATGTAAATATAAAGAAGTGTCCTGTGCAATTATTGTGTGGAAACATCTGACGTATTGTAAATTTTTTTTCATGTAAATAAACTCAATTGTAAAAAGTTATAGCACTTCTTCTTTACTTGCTTCAAAGGTTTGCACAAAGGATGAGTTAGGAAGAAATTGTTAATATGCAGTTCAACAGTCCCACCTACCTTCCCAGTTCCAAGGTGAATTTTCTGTTTCTGTTTTCCACAGAATTCCTCAAATATATTGAGTGAAATCTTGCAGGGGCCAGCCGCTAGATGGCGACATAGACACATCTAAAATGCAAGCCATTTGAAAATGTGAAACAAGATTTGAAGTTTATCAAACAAAGTTATTTTGTTGCAACCCTTTCTAAGATTGTTATTTACAGGCTCTTTTGGCATCTGAGTCAAAAGAGTAAATAAGACCCATATGTGATTTCTTATTGTTCTGTGTTGTTCTGCTGCCAACACAGAAAATAGCAGGCATATCTACATTTTCTTGGTCATGCACTAGTTTCTGACATGAATGCGTTAAAACACAAATGTACATGAGTTTGAAAACTTAGGACAAATGCAAATAAAGGCAGTAACAGTATTCTTAAGCAGTTGTTTATTTTGAATCATGTGCTGAGCATGTGGCAGTACCATTTGGAAGTCAAATTGGCTCAACAACAGTTTACTTGAATGAGAAGGAAAAGACACAGGCTTGGAAGAAGGATCCGGTATAATTCATCTGGCAGAAATATTTATTCAGAGCACTTTGATCCATGTTGAAGGCAAACTTGACAATGGAGAAGAAAGAAGGTTCAGCAAAATATACTGCTGATTCACTGAGGGAAAAAAACATGAAATTTAAATTTTTTCAATAAGTTGCCTGATGGAATTTTTCATACGATAAGAGCCAAGACTGAGGAGTATAGGTAAGAGTTGAGCCTACTGTTTAATCCTACCTTTAACTTCCCCAGACAGTCCTGGCACTGATCAAAACCTTTTTGCTGTGAGAGAATGTGGACTTATTCAAGTGCCTGTATTGCACACTTAGAAAAAAAAAATGTCATTAAGTGGTAATACAGGAAATTCCCCACTGTATTTTTAAAACTCCATAAACTTCATCAGAATCTGTTTAATTATTTGCCAAACTTTGAAGCTGCAGCTATTGTTTTAGCCTCAGCCGATATTAAAGACTTTCTATTTCAACTGAACTAAAGATAAAATAAAAATATTCAAGAATAAAAGAGTAAAGGAGTTCATTTGAGGCTTAAAATAGGAGTTAACCTTAAAACTACCACTTAATGACATCAAAAGGTGAAACAAAGCATTTTGAGCTTTAGCCTAATAATACAGGATTACTCAGAAACAAAACACAACTCCAGGTATGTTTTTGAAGACGTAACAGCATTATAACATGGCTAAAAACTCACTTGAGTCTGTTTTGCGTAATACAGGACCTTTAAATAAAAAGTTAAATTCCCAAAACAGATCTGTATAGGTGAGGTGAAAATACTGATGAAGAGGTGAGGAGTGATGGAAGTAGGTGACTATACTTATATGACTTTTCTGTGCCAAAACTCAACTGCTGTTTGCCACTGCAGAGGTCAAAGGTCAGCACGGTGCCTTTAGGGAACGGGTCGTGCTGCGTAAACTCATGAATCACACTGGCAGGACGTAGCGGATGGAGGGTAAAGAGAAGTCCCACAGGTGGCCATTGCTCATGTGCTCCTGACTGTAGTGACTGTATGTGTGTGTCAGCTTCAACGTGACAAATGAAGCGCACTTTCCCCGGGTTCAGAGGTGAAAGTCTTCCACTGCCTACATTTAGAGACGGCAGACACCTGGGAAAGCTGCTGCATATGCAAAACTGTTTAGTCCAACTTAGTCCTGAAATGAATGGGACCTGGGAGCGAGGGGGGGCGGTAGTTTCTATGCATATGCACTATCTACAAGAAGTTATTACAAGAAGTCATTTGTCCTTGAAGTGTTTTAAAGTGTACCACTTTATAATAACTACTGGAGGTAAAGTATTCATGAAGTTCAGCTGCATTGCCTAGTATGAATGTGCTGTGTGAATTTTAGTGGTGGCGGGTATAATGTTGACACTCTTTGTTGTATGCAGTAGCCAATAATACAGTAGAAACACAGACATTAAAGGTCCGATATTACACCAAATTGACTCTTCTGAGCTTTGATGCTGCTACCTCCTCAAAAACATCCATGGAATTGTGTTTTGTTTCATTTACACATGTTTGAGTAACCCTTTATCAGTCTGTCTACATCTCCAAAGCTCACAATACTCTGTTCCACCTTGTGATGTCATGAAGCAGTAGTTTTCAAGTTAACAGCTACCTTTTACCTTTAGTTCAGTAGAGATTGGCTAGTGAAGGTGTATGGTGTAAAAACACAGTGGAGCACGTCCTGTATTACCACATGATATCACAAGCTGGAAGAGAGCGTTTTCTGTTTGAGGGATAAATATGCAGTGTTTGTGTGTTAAACTTGTGTGTGAATGAAACAAAACATAACTCCAGGTATGATTGTGATGAAGAAACATAACATAGATCAGAACAAAGCTTAATATGGGACCTTTAACAACAAAACAGTTATCGAGTAGGGTGGTCCGTCCACTTTGGTTGTTGCCTTGAGCCATTCTTACCCCAAACATGAACTCCAGAGGGTCAACAGAGTGAAGTGTATCTGATTTATTTAGTCCGACAGATCAAGGCTGGTTTAACTGTTCAAAAGGGGAGCGTAAGGATTTGTGATTTAGTAAGACACACTAAAGCTAGTGCACTTCAGGTATGCTAAATATTTCAACTCTGACACGGCCTTAGACAAGAACAGCGGAGCTTTCACCAAAGTCATCTGGCCATGTACACACCCAGAACCACAAAACTCCTGGTGGGTTAAAGGTTTCTCGGGGATAGAATAGAAAAAAAAAAACCCTGAACATTTCTATCATAATACCAACTAATATCAAATGGGATTGTGACTGGGGTCTATAGGTCAGCAGCATGAGCTTTATTCAGCCAGCCAAATGAAGCTCATAGAGACTAGTTGTTTTAAGACCAGAATGACGAGGTTCACTGCAGCCGTTACAGAGAGAGGGGTGACAATTTCTCAATGTGAAATGAATTGGAGCCAGAGTTGATGGAGCCGAAAGCGCACCCATGGTCACTTCCTATTTGGAACACAGCAAATAGCAGGTTAGCTGTGTCCATTTATATATACAGGCTATGGAATAAACTCGGTGGCAAATTAGTGGGCTTAAACAGGCACATAATGGACACTATTATTTAAATTTTGAAAAGAAAAGGCACGTGCATTTTCATTCACTCTAGTCACAAATGCTCTTAAATATCTCTTTATGTTTCCATGGACCAACCTCCAGGTTTAGGTGCATTGAGTTGTTGAGGTTAGTTTTAGTACTTCTAATCAGACAGAGGAAGATAATAGCGTAAGAAAGCACAGAGATGCCTGCAAACACCGCTGCCCATGTTTCCTTCACTTATAATAATAAACATGACATAAGTTCAGCCCTGAGCGTTTTCCATGTTACATTAAAGAACACTCGATTTAACAATCTATGTTCCTAGCCTCACTTATGGTCATGAGCTTTGGGTAAAGACCGAAAGGAAAAGATCGCAGATACAAGCGGCCAAAATTGGTTTCCTCCGCAGGGTAGGTGGGTGTTTCTTTAGAGACAGGGTGAGGAGCTTGGTCACCCGGGAGGAGCTCAGAGTAGAGCCGCTTCTCCTACACGTTGAGAGGAGCCAGCTGAGGTGGCTTCAGCATCTGCTCAGACTGCCTCCTGGACGTCTCCCTAAGGAGGTGTTCTGGGCATGTCCCAACGGGAGGAGACCGCGGGGAAGACATAGGACACGCTGGAGGGACTATGTCTTTCGGCTGGCCTGGGAACGCCTTGGGGTCCCACCGGAGGAGCTTGAGGATGTGTCTGCGGTGAGGGAAGTCTGGGAGTCCCTGCTTAGACTGCTGCCCCCGCAACCCGACCCCGGATGAGCATAAGAAAATGTATGGATGGATGGACATTAAAGAACACATTATGGTTTTTTGAGGTATTTTGTATTTAATCATAACATCATAATTATTTACATTTTCTTTGTCAATAAGAAACACACATTAATTCACCAGTGCACGCAAACACTGGGGGCAATGTGGGTTAAGTGTTTTGCCCAGTGACACAACAACAGCATTCATCTCTGGGAGCTGGAATCGTACCGCCAGCCTCTGGGTCAGTGGATTTGATCACTCAACTGATCATGTTTACGTCGAGAGCGGGATTTGAACTACCAACCTTTGGATCAGTGGACAAACACTCAACCGAGACTCCAAGTGAAACATGTTTAGTGAAAAAATAGCAATATTGATCTTAACTGGCTTGATAATAGACTCTGGGTTCATTTCCTTCCTCTTCAAAACTTCAGAACTGAGAATCTCTGCCTCTTCTTATTGGCATTTCATTTTAGCAAGCAGTGGATTTTATGTTTTTATATTGTTGAAAAAAATGTTTCACTTGGAGTCTGAATCTTTTGAATAAGAGAATAAGAGCATAGCAGTGGGCAGAAATTGGGGTAAGTGAAAACAGGATTTTTTCCTCAAATGCAGTACAATAAAGGATTACTCAGCACATGCATGAATCAATAAAAATACACCTCAGAATAAAGCTCTGTTACAACATGATTAAAAGCTCAGAAAAGTAGAAATACGCCAATAGGTTCAGGAGCACTACCCCAAGTATGCCATGGTCTTGTCTGTTCCGTTGTCTGTATTGTAGATAGAGGTTATCACGGCGCTAACATGTGTCTGCGAGTTCCTCCTCTGGTCCTGTGTGAAGATGTATGACTGCTGCTGTCTTCTGACCGAGGACAGGACACAGAGCAGATACAAGGAGATGTGGGAGTGTTGAAAGATGTACAACCAGAGAAGTCACCACGACAATCATATGGTTGTGCTGTATATGTGGGTAAACATAGCCAAATTTATGGTTTAGGTATTAAAAAAAAAAGTTGTAGCCTATAAAGATACATTAACTTCGTATTCTAAATTATATGCCTTATATGAAAATTATTTCTGAGTCACTGTGTGTATTAAGTAAGACAAATACAGGTATTGCACATCAGTATCCTGTTATTGCACCATTTATACAAGGAGATCCAAATGAGAGCACTCAGACTCTCCTTTTCATGGGCACCCCGAGAAAAATACAAACCTTAAAACAGGTGCAGGAGTGAGTATAAATATTCATCACCAGATTATTAAAATGTATCCAGTTTTGCATGTGCTTGAACTATTAGACAATGCAGGGTGTTATATGCTCAAGCTAATACTCTTATGTTCAAGTTTAGCTCACGCTCTGACGATGTAAAGTTGATGTTGTTTAAATCATATTGTTCACCACTATACACTGCCCATTTGTCACTGTTCTTGAGCCCGGAGTAAAAAATAACTGAATATATTCTATTTCTGGGAAGCAAAATAACCAAAAGCTTTTTTTTTTTCATATCAGTTTTGGTTCAGCCAGTTTTGAGACTTATACAATCATGAGATCTTGTATTAAAAGTTCCCGTATCAACATTCAACAAGCAATGCATATTAAAATAAACAAGATTTAACATTTTGTGATGAATAGTTTAATGTAATTTTCCATATACCGCGCTCACAACAGAGTCAAAGAACGGGACACAGTCTGGAGATAAGGTTTGCTATAGGTGAATGTTGTCATATGTGTCTTGGCCCTGTTCAGATAACATTGTATAAATATGTCTCGTGTTAAGTGTGTCATGTCCCTGTGGTCGGATATGAGCTCATCATTTATATGAAGCTTACATTACATAAAGTGTGACAATCATCACCCCATCACACACCAGCAGAGTTTACACTGGACTATCCCTTGGAACTAAAACTGAGTTGCTTATTTTAAATTCTTGCACACAACAATACCAAAGACAGATGTTATTAATTACAGCTGATTTTCTAGCTCTGAGAATAAAGTTGGAAATTCAAATCAAACTTTATTTAAATCAAATTGCAATAGTGTTTTTTTTGACCTGTGTAATTAGTATGTGTAAAGTGTATCTGTTAAATACATTTTCTCATGTCATGGAAAAGCACACCTATGGCCCACACTGGGAAAGAGATGGAGGTGTTGATAAGAGCGGCTGTCGAGTGCAGCCTCGGGGATAATGTGAATTATTTCCAGATTATGTGAATGTTTCCAGATTAACACAGAGTTTGTTAACAGCTGTAATAGACACCGGGTGCTGACAGTCGTTGTTTGTAAAATGCATGTAGTCGTATGTGATTAGAGTGGTAAAAAAGTAAGTATGTGCATTACTATAATCACCTATGAAGCAAAACAGTGAAAAGAATGGGTTCATGTACGTATAGTCTCATTTTAATGTCAAGATTAGCTTTTTTCATATTTTTTTTCATATTTAGACTGTATCCCTCTCCAGAGCTCCACCCTCGCACCTTGAAACCAGGAAGCTCCTTTGTGTTTTTAAAGTACATGAAGTACTTCACCTGGCTTTTTCTGATCATGTTAGTGCTCAGATTTTTCTTTTACTGTGCAGTTTAACATTGTTCTAAGTTTGATATTTCCCTTCTGGAGATGCGGTCCTTTCCTCTCCCTGTTGGCATTTTGGTATTGACATTTTTGATGGAGTTTTTAAACATTTTCAAGACACGTACATTATTTTATACATTATACAAAGGGTTAGGTGAGCAAAAAAGTCCCTCGAAGTTGTAAAATTTGCCTGGGATCCAGAATACACACTTTATATCAATATTTAGCAAAGATATAAGTCTGAGCATTGCTGAATCAGATGATTGAGCCATTTAAATAACAACAACAAATATGAAAAAAAAAAAAACACCTGAGCAAAGCACTAAACTCTATTAATCTGATGTGAGAGAAATTTTATTCAAAATTATGGGTGACCAATGAGCTCATTTGTTTCACATGCATCACTGAAATAAACATATCTGATTTGCTCATTGTGTTTGGAGCCTTGCAGACCTTGAAGAAATAGGGAAAGGCGCATGTATCTTTCCATTTGGCTCAATAAGTCCGTACTACAAAGGTGCATGGGTTGTATGGGTGGATTTGACCTGTGTCTCTCCAGAGCTCTGACCTAAGATGTTGGGGTTCACACGTGTCTAAACATCATTCATCTCCTCAGCCCCCTCTGTCCTCACTGTTCTTCTTCACTCCTCCTCTTCTCCAGGTGATCACTCGTGCCATTGCCATTTTTCTTCCACTGTATGTTTCTACTGTCAACAGATATAGAATAAATAAACTTAGCTTTGAATCATTGGGTATGTTTAGATGCAAATTTTGACAGTGAACTAAACTAATGAGGCTTAAAAAAAAAAAGAAGAAGAAAAGAAAAAATGCAAAATTACGTGTACTTTGCTGCTATACTCTCCCACCTCACAAATATGGAACTTTGGTCTTATTTTTTTGTTTCAAGGAGTTCGTAAGTGTGTAATGTTGATTCTCTTAACAAATCCACTGTATTTTTTGTTTTTTCTGCAACTAATCCCACTGCTTTTTAGTGAAATTTGAGCAGTTTTAAAAGCCCTTCTGGGGACTTGTGAATTAGCCTAGACTATAAACACTGTGATACTTGCATGAGAATACTTCATCTATGTTTGTTGTATCTGTTCATATTAAAATTAAAATAAAAATAAAAACCCAACAAAAAAACAAAAAACAAAAAACGCTGTTATCAGTCTGCACTGGTCTCAGTTGATATCAGGCATCAGCAGATATTTAAAGCTGTAGTATCAAAAATAGTATGGGAACTGAAAAAGCTGGATTGGGTCATTTCTTATATTATCAACAATGTTTCTCATGTGTTCTTATTTTCCATTTGTTCTGGTCGCTACCTCAGGTCTGTTGAAAGGAAAGACTGATGATGGGGCAGTAAATCAAAGGAGCTGGAGCATTTGACCCACTTTTTTGGGTCAGTGCCTCTGGACAGACCAAACCAGACCCTCCTCTGCGTGTCCATGTCAGGTTTATTTTCTCTATCCTCTCTGTCCTGTCTCCCTTTGGCTCATGAGAGACTTTCATGTAATGGGTTGTGCAGAGGTTATGAAGACAACAGTTTTAAGTTTTGGAAAAGATCTGTGAAAAAGAAAGAAAAATCTTTGGATTATGTCAGTAACAATTTGAGCTTTATTCACTTGCCAGGAGAAGTGTTTTTCCCTCACTTATTATGATCTCCTCAGACAAGTCAAAGTTGCGCTTTGCAATTTTTCTGGTGGAGGATCGGCTATCGTCCATGCAGATGGTATTGTTATGGCTGGAATGTTCCAAAGTATGGCATTGGACTTATCTTGTATTTGTACAATACAAGTGTTTTTATTACTAAATAAATACAATGTAAGAGTTCTTACTGTGGGGCAGGCTCACCTCTGCACAGATCTGTCCTGTAACTTGGCCTGGTGACATCACATCCATGGTTTATGGTGATAGAGAAGTTTAGTGCTTTAGGCAAAGTAATAACTTCTCCATGGAGAAAAGCATGTGGTGCACCTCCCCACCAGAAAGTTACATAGTTTATCTTTACTGAATTGTGGCTGGTTACATGTACCATTTTCTTGAACTACTTTTTAGCTTTGGAGCTGGAGAGACACAAAAGCATTGTCAGGGGCAGCTTTAACATGAGTGGGTGTGCTGGTGATGTATGTGCACGTTACCATTCACTCTCTGAAGACTCTCCAGCCACATTTCACAGGGCCTTTTGGTTTGGGACATTCTACCTCACCCACAGCAAAGGCCTATGGCAGCCTTTTCCCCTGTGGGACAGGGCAGGCATTCTGAGGTGGATTTTCTCTTTAAAGTCGGGCCATGAGAACCTTGCTGGGACAACAGTGGTCCTGCTGAGCGGACCAAATCGCACCGCTTCTCTCTCAACTACATACTGTTTGAGCTCAAGGCAAAGAGACATGTAAGGACTGCATTCATTCCTATCACTCACCAACTTATACGGGCTGGATCATTGTAACATACATGAGCAGGAAAGATGCTTCTAATACAATCTGAAACATTATAAATACAATCAATGAGTATTCACAGCTATATAAACATTCATAACAGACAGACCTCCACCACAGCACCGGCTGGTTCCTGCAATTGGGGAAAACAAAGTGCCCAGGCTCAAATATGTTCTGGTTTAGGTCTCACTGCACGTTTACAGAAAGCATTTGATGAATCTACAACAATAACATCTTTTGGGTAAGTTTGTCAAAATGCAAAAAATTGTCAACTTTCAAATTTGTGAAACAGCCCTGTAGATTATAATCACAAGTACATGTCTGAACTTGAGAAGGTAAACATGTTCAGATCACTGGAATCTACTGTGATGGTTAATCTTCATAACATGCAGGTCTTGATTTTGACAGATGGTCCTTCAGTGAGCAGATTTGTCACTCGGCGGGGCGTCCCATAAGTAAAACATGAGGAACAAAGTCTGGTTCAGTTCTGGAGGTGACGACAGGGTAACAGGACTGAGCAGCGTCAGTTAGAGCCAATGGAGGGTGAAGGCAGGTCTCTGAGGGATTCTGTAAAAGCTTTAAACCCACTTTTTGCGATACTTTCGAGTGATCAAGCTGTGACCCACTTCTAAAACATTACATTTGGAATTGTTATGCTGGAATTGCAAATTGTAACCTGTTACACTGGGCATCTGAACTCTCATCTTATAAAAGCAGTAGAAGATATAATTAAAAAAAAACAAAAACAACAAAAACAACAGCACTGAAAAACTGGTTCCCTGCTTCCATGATTTGGTACCACAGTCAAAGCAAATAGAATAAGAGAAGCACTGCATGGGGCATGTACCTGAAATTGTGGCCAGATGCTCTGTCTTTTTGGAGAGAGGGTTTTTTTCAAGTTTCAAGTAAAGGTACACTGTGTAACTTTCCTGGTGGAGGGATCGCCACTTGCTTGACACCTTGGAGATGTTATTGCTTTGCCTGACACGTTTCACAGTATGGTGTTGTAGCCTTGTTCACAATTCACATTACACCAAAATATGATTATAATCTGATTTCTGGATCTTTAAGAGTTAAGACATGTAAACTACAAAATCTGTGGTAAATAATCAGGGGAAAAGAGAAAAGAGATGAGATGATTTTGCTTTTCTTATAACTAAAAAAAAAAAAAAAAAAAAAAAGATAAAATCCGATTTTGAGAGAGCATGTAAGGGCAGCCCATGATTCATGATCACTTGTGACTGCTGCAAAAATCAATAAATAAATAAATACATACATACATACATACATAAATACATAAATAAAATAAAATAATAATAAAATAAATAAAACAAAATCAGATACCATGAAGCATTCTCCTATGGTTGTTCAGATAATTACATTAATTGATGAATGACTGATGAAGGATTATTCAGATATATTTGCAATATCTGGACAAACTATAGTGATGCAATAATAATCATGAGAATTTCAATTTCACTTCAGTCTATACAGTACTGCTATACTGCTTATACTGTGCTTTATCTGGCTATTTACTTCACATTAACTTTACTTAATCATTCAGAAAATTGTATTTCATAAAGTTTGTTTTAATAAAGCTGCTCAAAATACACACATTTGATTTTGTATTATCCAGACTCTTCTGTTATTTTTTGTGAGTCTGCATGAGAAAAATCCAGCTCCAGTCAAAGGGTCAAATGTTCAAACAGACATTTCCCACAAAGCTCTGTATTTAGAACCAGCAGCAGCTCATTCAAGTGGCAGGTTATTTTTCCTCATCTGAAATGGTCAAGAGTCTGAGAGGCTGAGATTTGTCCAAACATGAGCCTGGTTGGTGCTTTAAGCTCTTATCGCTTTTACGTAAACACTGAGCACCACCAGCCTCACTGTTTGTTTGGGTTATATGGTTTGAATGTGAGGAGATATACAAATGTAAAGTTTAGTAAATGTTCTGTTATTACAAACATTATTGCTACAGCTATAACCAGTTGTACCTCAAGGCTTTGACTGGCACCCATGCTTTTACAACTTACGCTCCAAAGCACTTGCAAGGACCATTTGTTCAAATATTTGAATGTTTTCGCATTTGTTTTCGTTGACCCCTCTAAATCTGACATAAGATGGTTTCAGTACAACATTATAGTAAGCGTGTTACTTTCCACACTCAATTTTCTTGGTTTAAGTTAAAACATATCATGCGTTTTCTTTTGGTTTCGTGAATGGTATCAATTTCAGACTTAAACACAATATTCTTTCCAGTCGTCTGTCCTGGGGCGAGTTAACAAAGACTTTGGAAACTATTTGCTGATGTTTAGTCCAGCACACTGAATTAATGATGCCGGGACTGATCCATGCCTCAGGACGTGGACGTATGTGTGGGACATATGAACCTGCAGAGGACATGTCTTTATGCAGGGCTTATGGATGTCAGCTTGAATTTACTTCACTAAACACAACTGTGTGCTAAAGAATTCTGAGACTTTTTGCATTGGAACAAAAACTGGCATACACTTTACTGATGCGTGCACTGAAGAATATCAAAGAGACAATTAGTTTTAAAACATAAATTAAACATGAATTTATCCTTTTCCATAACTTTCACAGATAGATTTGGAAAACTGTACCTGGTTTTAGCAAAAACCTTGCATTACAGTTATCTTATCTTATGTTGACAATCCACTGCATAAGAATCGATTTTATGTCCACATAAATAAAGATAATCCTTTCCACCTGCAGTGTGGCACCGTAAATCAGAAGTGTGCTGAAATATAGGACTAGTACATGTCTGAGGAGGATGAGGTGATGAAGAGGGTCAAGTGAGGACATACAGGTGGATTAGAAGGAGAGAAATATGTCTTCAGTGAATAATGGAAAGAATTCAAGAATTAAAACATCGATATCAAATCGGGCTAGAAATCTCGGGATCTAATAAACCTCTAATAATGGACTCAGACTTGAACTTCAACAGCCACATCAAATCAATAAAATCTGCAGCATTTTACCATCTAAAAAACATGGCAAAAATGAAAAGTATACTATCAAAACCAGACTTGGATAGACTTATCCATGCCTTTGTCTCCAGTTGGTTAGACTACTGTAACAGCCTGCTCACTGGCCTCTCCAAACGAGCCTTAAGACAGCTGCAGTATATCCAGAATGCAGCTGCTCGGGTCCTGACTAGAACCAGGAAGTACGAGCACATGCGTCCTGTGCTCAGGTCTCTGCACTGGCTCCTGTGGCTCAGAGAATAGACTTTAAAGCAGCTCTGCTTGTGAACAAGTCTCTCCATGGCCTAGCACCAAAGTACATCTCCCACATGTTAGTGCCATATGAACCATCTCGCACTATGAGGACTTAAGACCTTATGAGGACGTAAGTCAGGACTTAACATGGAGAATTACTGTTTCAGTTTTATGCAGCTAAAACCTGGAACAATTTTCCTGAAGATGTAAGACAGACCTCTACTTTGACAATGTTTGACAAGCTCAAAATTACCCTGTTTATGACTGAAAGTTTTTTATTCTACACTCTTCTCTTTTAATGTTTTCATGATGATTATTTGTGATTATTTATGCTTTGATTTGCTGTATTGTGATGTCTCTCTCAGTCCCAATTATTAGTTTATATCTGTATTTTTCCCCATATAGCTTTTATTGGACATGACAGATTCCATAGTGAAATGGGGGTGAAGAGTAGACATTCAGCCAACTGCCTGAGGTAGATACAGAGCTTGGCATTTGTACTGCATTCAGGAAGCACATTATGTTCTTGATTGCAAGTCTAAGAATAGAGCATACTTTATTGCAAAGTGGTCTACAATTTGTAAAATATCTCACTAAATTAGTTAGATCAGGAAAAAACAGTAGTTATCTCAGGCCAATTCAAGACTGTATTGGCTAGAATTGGGGTTTAAGGGTAAGAAAATTGGAGCATTTTAAAAGGTTAATGTGAGTAATAGCAACAACACAGCAGAGAGCTCATAATAGCAAGCATGTGTCTATGTGTTTAAGTTGGTGTTGATGGTCCAATGATCCGACTCTAAAGGTGGGATTGACCTTTGACCCCTGGGTGAAGACACATCCATTACACAGTGCAGAATCAGAGCACTCAACCTGGATCCAGCGTCAGTCCCCTGAAATAAACAGTCTTAAATCAGCACACGGCACAGCAGTACTCGGCACACCACACACGAATGTAGCCGCCTTTCCAGGACCAGTATGTGTGCTTTAAACGGCATAGCACTTTTTTATATCGGTAGTATTACTAAAAGAACATCTAATTTACTTTAACTGATCTTTCTTGAAGAGTATATGGGAGAGGTCCACATGCTTGGTGCTTTTAAATGATTCAGTTGGTTGGATGAGGCCATATGAAAGCCGTATTATGTCACTTTTTCTCACCCTCCCTGATCCCAAATGTAACTCCACCCATTTCAGAC
The DNA here is from genome assembly GCA_019594935.1 of Periophthalmus modestus. NCBI lineage: Eukaryota > Metazoa > Chordata > Actinopteri > Gobiiformes > Gobiidae > Periophthalmus > Periophthalmus modestus. Next base: position 20,570,353 of record JAIEZT010000084.1, on the reverse strand, counting down.
TATGGACTTTTTAACATTTGACTTAAGTGCAGGTTATGTTACTAAAAGATATTCTGAGAGATTGGTGGCTGTCACGGACCAATACAAGAAAATACAGACACGGTCTCTTTTGGTCTTATCATCACTGAGGCAACACCAAAGAATCTTAGAGCACACAGCAGAGGGGCCAAAGGGGAGCTCCAGGGGCCAGGCAGACATCAACAAAGAGGGGGCACAGGATATGAGCTGAAATCGGTGTAGTTCGCTTCTTGTTTTGGAGGAAAGCTACAGAAGTTATTTGTAAACAGGAAAAGTAGTTCACTCAAAGACTATGTACCGATTAATGTGTAGTCTGTTGGAATTGATCATAAAATAGATGAAATAGAGATTTATTGCACAAAATACCAATGCGTGGGGTGTTGTTTTGGTATCATAGTGTTATTTCTGATTGTACATACCTCAAACTGAGTAACATACATCATTTGTCCAAGATTAAACTGCATAATCAAAATAAGTTTTATACAATATTCCACAATAAAACACTTCCCTGACTACTTCTTGGAGGATTCTTGTTAGATATGGAGGAAGTGTCTATCTAATCTAGACCTTGATGCCGGTCCCCAATGTACAGGTGTAGATGAATCATTATTACACCATTTTTGTCCCAGTTTCACTTAGGACCAAAAAACTCAGCACACAGGCTAGTCATCGGGTAAATGTAGTAAAAGTATTGGACTGAGGTACTGGGCTGGCTAGTAAGGTTGGAGGCAGGTAGGCAGGAGGACTGGTGAGGAGACAGGTAGGCAACTTCCAAAAGTAACGATATAGGCACCTGGACACAGAATAAAGCAAACGTAGTACAAAAATGCTGAAAAAAGTTAACTTGTCTTGTGGAGCCAAAACCCATCCGCTAACTGGAGTAGTATCAATGACAAACTGGCAAGGAGTGGATGAAAACCAGACTTCTGTGAGGGAAATTGGATGTAGTGTGCCAGCTGTCAGATCAGGTAAGCCGACGATACAGACATTACAGAAGGGAGGGGGGGGGGACAACAGGGAAAACAGCAGAAGTGAAGATCCTGACAGTTTTACTTATTAGAACAGTAATGCTAACAACAACTCGCATGCCAACAGCGCATTTCCTGGTTCATGACGATAAAATACTTTATAATTTATAATGCAGACAGCAGCCTGTGGTCTCATTTTGACCCTAAGAGCTGCTTTTACAATATATCTGGACTGGCACATAACACATTTGTTCCTTTAAATATAATGTAAGTGAAGTTGCAACAGAAGTTTTTGATCCTTTGTGAACTCAGTTTTGAATCAAGGTCAGGCTGTGCAGCAGCATTTACATTCACCATGGAGACAGCACCTAAGATTAGTATTTTATTCATGCCACATCAGCAGAACAAAGTGAAAAGGCGGACGCAGACCTAATCACTGTTTAATCATTAATAACCGTCTAGGATCAACTCTAAAGGGAATCCAACGCAAGGCAGACTGTTCTTATGCAAATTCTCTTCAAAGTATGAATTCAAACATGTGCAGCAGAGGATCTTTAGAGGAGAAACAGAGCAGCAGGCAGACAAAAGGCATGAAGCAAAACAACTTTGAGAGCACGAAAGGAGAGACTGATAGGTTGTTCACAGAGGGGTCCAGTGTAATAGCAGTGTGAATATTAAAGTGAAGGAGAGATGGGACATATCTGATCCTGGCTCATTCTGCTGTTGTTTAAAGAGGGGTATTTTACTTCTATTAGTATTAACACATAGCATCTTTAGATCATCATGTTACTTTTTGTTATAACACTGTCAAAACCTAAAAAGAGAGAGAAAAAGAAAAGGAAAGAAAACTGCTTTAAGACCTGTTGTGTCGTTTGTAGAGCGATGTCATTGTTTTATACTGAGGATTTATTTTGGCATCTATAAATAAAAGTAGAATGAACAATTACACCTAAAGTGGTTTTAGTTACAGTTTTTCTAAGAGGTGTGATTTAAATGGGGTTTATAGAGCAACACCCTTCTTTAATGTTGCATGAAAGGGCTTTTTATGGGAGAGTGACAAGTGATTTTTGTAAGGTTATGTAGAGGGAACACCACATTTAACTATATTTGAAGGTTCCGTATTATGCAAAATTGACTCTTGTGAGCTTTAAGTCGTCAGAATATTGTTACCCTCTTTAAAAACATACTGGGAGTTGTGTTTTGTTTCATTCACACATGTTTAAGTAACCCTTTATTATTCATTTGTCCACATCCCCAACGCTCAAAATGCTCTGTTTCACCTTGTGATGTCATGAAGTGGTAGTTTTCAAGTTAACAGCTACTTTTTTTTACCTTTAGTTCAGTAGAGATTGTCAATTCCAGGTGTGAAATAATCCAAATGAATCTAGTGAAGGTGTATGGAGTTAAAAACAGAATGGAGCACTTCCTGTATCTTGATAAGAACTCAGTGGAAATGTGCAGGGTTTTGTGTATTAAACATGTGTGAATGAAACAAAACACAACTCCAGGGGTGTTTTTGATGAAGATATAACCTTATAACAGATAAGAAAATAGAGTAATATAGGCCCTTTAACTATAAATCATTGAAATACATCCACAATTCTTTACACAGGTCTCTCTCATCTTCTCATTGTGAGCGTCATGGGATTTGAAACTTTGGAAATGGACTAGTTTCTGGTTCCAGTCACTTTGGAGCAGAATCATAATCAGTCTTGTGCTTTGGGCTTTTAAGATGGTCGCTCAGACGTCTGCATCCCACAATCAGGCTGTTTGTGACGTGATAAGAAACATTCACTTCCTCTACAGCAGCTGCTCTGTGTGTTCATCAGAGGAACACAGCGCTATGGAGGACTTAATTATTCACAGGTGCACACTCACATGATTTCATTGTAGAGCTTTATACACTGTAGACAGAGTACGCATATGGCTACTGTCAGCACCTAACAAAAATATTAGAATGTGAAGAGAGATTCGGAGTTATTCAGAATGTTTGAGGTTCATTATGATATCTCGTTTATTGCTGTGCTTTAGAGCAAGAAGTGACGTTAGGGTTTTTTTTTTTTATTTTAATTAATTGGAAACATATGGTATAGAAACAAATAAAAACAAAAAACATTTGGAAAAAAGGGAAAAAATTACTGCCAAACTGTTTATACATTGTAAGTATCTTTATACCTCAATTTTGTAATTTGAATAAACAACTTCTTCTACTCAGTTGTAATAATTTCACTTCTCAAACCACTCAAAAACATGTTCCCAGTAAACTTGTTTTAACTGGTTTGGACAGATTAGACCACCTACTGCACCCTGACAGGGATTAACAATAGCGATAATCCTGAAACAACATAGTCTGAGTGTTTTTGTAAACTTTCACCTGTCGGCCGACTTTAAACCCGTTTGGGCCAAAGTTCATATAGGGCAGAAAGCTAATCGTATAGAACGGGACTTGGATCTCTTCTTTTCTTTGGGACTCAGAGAAGTAATCCTTTAAAAGTGGTCCTGCTCTCGTACATCTACTCATGTGAAGTGTAATCTGCTTTTGGTCTGGACATGAGCATTTCCTGATCTGGCCCGGGGGGAATGGGATAGAGCGACTATGATGAATTAGGTGCAAATGTAACACAGTGAAGAGCCAGGTGAAAAGAACAAGACGTTGCAGAAGGAAGGATTGCTACACAAATCCAAAGAAACAGTAGCGAGCATGAAATTTGTGGGGAAAAAGTAACAGTATGTATGATTCTAACTAGGACTCTATATATATTTTATTATTTGACTACACTGTGGTGATAACTTATATAACTGCACTAAACTGGACACTTTATGATACCGGTCATCTTACTATGCCACGTTTGCGTTTATTTGATTTTTTAGCATTTATTTTTTAACTTTATGCATGCCCTTATTCATACTTATTCAGTGTTTTTATGTTGCACTTTATCACCAAAGAAAGTTCCTAGTTTGTGAGCTGTGTTCACTGACAATGGCAATAAAAGTCTTCTGATTCTGATATATAAAATATGGTCTATTTCCTCTCTTTCCATCACTATCAGTGAGGCATTCATGCAACAACTTCTCTAATAAGATATATATTTAAAGTTACAAAAGCTATTTATTTTTATGGCTGTTTGTATTCCTCAAAAAACCTTGAAAATCATTGCTCTTGCTTCTCAACAGACAGACATAACTTGACCATGGAGATGTTATTGCTAAGATTGAAAAAAAAAAAAGTTTTCTTCCACTCCCTTGCAGTGCTGTTGTGTCTGAATCTATTAACCAAACTATAGAAAATACAATAAAAGCATTATGAAAGACTGAATGGCTTGGAATGCACAGGCAGACTGCTCAAGACGAACAGCAAACACAGCAGAACACTCAGGATATTGAGCTGGTGGTCAGCGGGACAGACACATAGAAACACATTAGGAAACCAAATCTCCCAGCAGGAGCCAGTGTGGGTTTAACCTTTGACCCGTGACCTCGTCTTAGTTTATGCTGCAGTTAGCATGGCCGCTGTGAGAAGGCCAGATTTTTGTGGGGAAGTTTTCATGATGTGGAGTGGGGTTTTTGCTTGTTAAAGATCTACTTAAACACTTGAAGTAAGAGCTTGTAAATGCTTCAATGCTCAATTACAGCTTCATTTGCTTTGTGGGGATGGAAGTTCAGAATAGTTTTGAAACATGTCTGTATTTTGCACCATTTTTCAAATATTATAAGCTGTAGTTTATATATTTTTCTCCTTTACATCTTGTCCAGGATATGAAATACTGTAAAAAAAAAAAAAAGTGTCTTGGCGTAGGTTAGACTTAGACTGTGCAGGTGTATGGTGCGGTCTGTGGAGGACTCTGAGGAGGACTCTGAGGAGGACTCTGAGGAGGACTCTGAGGATTAGGTGCGCTGGGTGAGTGTAATCTGCGTGTCCGGTCTGCAGCCCTCTGTTTGTGTGCGGTGCTTTTATATTTGAGTGGAGCTGCTGTGCGCCACAAGCAGCTGTCTTCACTCTCATGCAGAGCCATTCTGACCGGATTAAGATCTCAAGAGTGGAGCAACAGCTTTTTTCCGGGAATCTACATCAATATCAAATACTAGACTGCTCCGACCAACACCAATCATACCACAACAAGCACACAAGTATAAGGCAACAGCAATATGTCTCAGTTTATGTTGTATGGTCCAATAAATAAGGGCACCCTGTCTTTATATGTTCCAGTCTATATTATAGTTTAATTTCAGAGGATAGAGACCTTGACAGATGCACTGTATGAACATAGGAAAGTAGCTACAGAAGAGCTCAGTTTGTTCAGAGGATCTGCAGGGGGGACGATGACTTATACACAAGAAGCAGCTGGTTTATGGTGGCTCCTAAAGGTTTACATACTGTCCACATTAGTATCTGACATTATTATGATACAGGTACCTGGAGTAAATTAAGGCTTGTCAGGTTAATGAGCCACTTGACCTATGACCTTGCTCACGTCTAGTTTAAAGCTGTAACTGTTTAGCACCAGATTTTGACTCAAAACAAGTTCCACATGCAGTGTGAAGGAACACTATATTTAATTTAACAACCAAAAAGGTTAACTTGCTTGTTATTTGTGCATCTTGTTCCAGCCTCTTCTGTAATGGACCTTATGATGGGTCACCAGGTCAATGTACTATTCAGTGACCTTCCTAACACAAAGTTTAATATATGTGATACATGAATTTGTATAATAAAATTGTAAGAAATCCAATCATTAGTTGTTTTGTTTATCTGCAAAACAGTGTTCCAGTACAATGTTCAAGTACATCTGACCAGCAAGAGATATCCTTACTCATACATTCAATGCAAGATAATTTTCAGGACTTAACAAGAGATTTATAGACATATCATTATTGGATTATAGAAATAATGGTATTGCAAATAAACAAAGCAAGGATGAAATATATACTACTGAAAATAAATGGATAAATAAATTAAGTAAAGAATAATAATATCAATAATAGTACTAATACAAAAATAAATATAAATAAATAAATAAAAGGGCATCTTTAAAGGATATAGTAAACATATGAACCCAATAATTTAACTTATCTAAATGATTATGCAATGACAACATTAAATAAGAAAGTGCAAATTTAAAAGATTAAATATTTCACATTTAAATAAGGTTAAAAAAAAACTACTTTTACTGATCTTGTTAAACAACTTTAAAGAAATAGCAGACCAGAAGAAGTATGTGTATTTTTCAGACATCCTCCCTCAGCGTCCAAAAACAGATATGACCTAAGTGAACACCACGCCAATGATGTATAGATCTTTGCACCCATAAGAGCTTAAAGGCTTTACTTAAGAGGAACACCACTAAGTCCCTACGTGAGTTATGTTTGCCATACATTAAAATCCATCTTATAGTGTGAAGGATTAAAGGGGCAGTCTGGACTTCATCAGTAAAAGCAAGATCAGAAGAAGTGTCAAAATTACTGAGAAAACAAACCTACATTTACGCTGCCATTAAAAAATACTTGTATGTTTTTATGGCTCAAACTGGTTCATTATATCAGATGTTTATGCTGGGATAGGCGTCACTGGAGCTGATGGTTTACTTGGTTTAAAACATGCGTATGTGTTTGCGGAGGTTCAAAAACCACTAATTAAGGTTTAAAGGCTTCTGCAAACCAAGTGGCCATCAGGAGATTGTTGTCCCAGTTGTTTTTGTGGCACTTTTCATCATAATGAGATACAGTTGCATGTGGGCCATGTAGAAAACAGACTACAAAAGTGGTAGCATGTTACTATAATCAGCAATTAATTTAGCCAGCCAAGGAGCCACATAAACTATAAAACATATTTCTTAAACTTGCTTATTCCCGAAAAAAACAAGCATTTGAAATAAAAATTCAACCAAGAATCCCATCCATATAAAAGTTGCAGAAATGTTTTACCAGACCAAACTACTAAAATGCGCTTTATGTTCTGAAAAAAGAAACAAAAAACACTGTGCTGAAGAAGTTAAATGTCCTCTTCTTCACAGTATTACATGAGCACATTCTAGTTCCCACGGTGGCATACGTCTCATTGTGTGGGTCAAGTTTGTTTTTGGTGCTAAATGACCATGAGTAGAACTGATGTGAGATTCTGATGGAGAAATAAACTGTTCTTGTGTTCATGTTACACTTTCCCACCTCTCCTCTTCCTCCTCTGTCTGATGTGCGCAGATAGAACAGTTTTGATGCTTCACTGAGTTGCAGTTGAGTGTCCAATACTTTGAGAATCCTGGACAGAGGAGCTGCGGAGCGTGCCCAATGGAGCCACGCCTAAGTCTTGTGTTTCTGCCTCAGAGATCAGAGCTGCAGTGTGTTAGCGCTATTGAAGGCCAAGTCCAACAGCTTTGGGAGGACACCAGGATTACACCGAGTCAAAGACATGGAGACTTTTGAAAACTCACCATTTTGGCGAAACAATATTCAAAGAAAATGTTTAATAAAATGCTACTGATGTTTCATAATTACAATGGTCCCTTAGTGGCTGGACCACCAGGCTTTGGTAAGTGCTGTTCCAAATAGTTTCAGTCTGCACTCCTTAAACTTCTTCCTTCCTCTGCCAAGGGCTGATTCACAATGAAATCATATTCAGCCTCCCAGCACCTCTCACTTGTACACTGGGCATTTTGGGTAAAGATGTTGTCAATTTTTATGTTACAAACAAAATTGAAAACCAGGCTAAAGCAGGCCAATATACTTTTTAGAATGTGAAACAAACACATTATATTTTAAATAACATTAAATGTTAAAAACATGAATTACCAACAAGTCTGTCCAAATGCCCTTTAACCGAATTAACCCAGTTAAATATTGCTGACTTGTCTAAATTTTTATTGTGCTTTTAATCACTTTTGACAATAGTAAATACATTTGTTGCTGTTCTGTCATGGCTGATCAAACCATGAGGTGCCCTGTGGCACCACATGTTACCAATCCACCAAACTCAGCTCCATTTCACTGGTATGTGAGTGAAAGAGATGTGCCATTAAATCCAAACCCAGTGATTTACAATCTGTGTCCAGTCCAATCAGACCTGTCCCATCTCAGCCATCCCAGTGCGGCTTCACCTGAGCGGGCTGGGTCAGCGGGTTTACTGCAGGAGGTACAGAGGCACAGGCAGGAGCAGCCAGGGGGGCAGCCAGAGGGGCAGAGGGGAGAGGGAGATGTGGAATAAGAGAAGAGATGAAAGGACAGATAAAGTGTGAAGGTAAAACTAGACTCAGGAATTTAGAGACACCGATCAAGACGAAGAGGAGCAGACCCATAGTTCAAAACATCAAGCTGGTACTTATCTTATCACACACATTTGTTCCATGGACGAAGTATGGCTGAAATTCAAATTCAACCCTTAAATAAAACTTCCTATAAATCCTGTTCTCTGTATCATTCTGTTTGTTAAGCATTCCAGAATAAGTTTAATGCAAAAGAAGAAAAGGTTACATCACTTTTAACATAAAACATGTGATATGTTGACATTACTAAACCCACTGGATTTGAGGCTGGGCTCTTTGTCAATGCAACATACAGTAGAACCCTGGCTAAAAGTTCCCAGATATGGGCTATGGATCCAAAGCAATACAAAGAGAGGCTATTTTAATGCTAAGAGATATCAACTGCTAACACGTGACATATTTAGATCACAATGTTTTCGTTTATTGTTTTGAAAATGCTAAATTTGACAAAAAAAAAATTCACTTTTGTTTTTGACGCTCTGATTCTCCCCTCCTTTGGCTCCCTGTGCTACGTCACTCCCCCTTCAGAGCGCTGTCACAACACAATCATCGTGCATCCCACTAATTAAACTACTGCAAATTGCATCAGGTCTGTGAAGTTGTTATGTACAGTTTTATATTTTTTTAATATTTTTTTTGTATATTTATGGAGAATTGTCGTGTGAGAGCATGGATGACGTAGGCTGGTGGGCGAAGCATTGCACAGAATCTTACAGCTAACCACAAGGAGGGTTTGAATAGGGCCCGGGAGAGACTGCTGAAACCTCTTCAGGCATGTTTTTGATGAGGGAACAACCTTAAAACATGTAAGAAAGCTGAACACCTTCTGTTAAATTATTTATCTACTTTCACTAATAATTAGTGAGCAGATATTGTAAAAAATTGTGGACGGGTCTTTGTAAAATTAAGGATTTCGCCACAGCTATTTCCTCTTTATTTATACGTACCCAGGGTTAACACAGTCTTTCCTCCGGTCTCCATGGACCCGACCAGACCTGAGCTACAGGCCCCTGATTATTTACAAAAGCCATAATGATGACAGATGTGCTGGAATTCAATGGAAAGAAATTTAATGTGTCATAAATTTTAAGGTGGTACTGTGTTTACAGTTCTTTCATTGGTGGGAAAATCATTGCACCATAAGGAGACGTTAAACAGGCCACCTTTAAAGTATGACAAGCATCAAGCGTAGTACTGCAGTATTTGTCTTTGTGTGTAGTTTAGTGTATACTTCACAGTGAAATGCCGCTGACTGAGGTATTTGAAATACTCGCTGCGGGTAGTAGGACTGATTGGTTTGGCTCATGAGCGATGGCTGGAACGTGTTTTCAAAGTTACGGTTCAAAATGTGACTATAATATTATTTCTGTAAATCCACTTTACATGTTTTTCTTTTGGAAAATGTGCCATCTGATAAAATATAACTAGATGTTTAAGACTTACATTACTCAGATAAGATTTTCTGCTCTCATATTGATGCTAACAATTATGTCTGTAAGGAATAAGTACTTAGGTTTTGGTCTAAAAGTATTTGAGGGTTCTTTTCTGTAAGTTCATGTTGATTGAATTGATATCTATCAGGTATAAAGACCATTCAATTCAATGTTTTTTATACAGCTAGTCAGAAGTATTTCGAGACCGGTAGATGACTGTAAAGAAAATGCAGTAGCAGAGAGAGTTGACAATATTACAAGTATACTACCCAGCCATTCTTTGCTGTACCAAACTGTAATCATCATTTTTTTTTGGTAAATATTAGTGTTCAGGTTTATATTTTTATCGTCCCCAAAGAAGGATTTGTCCTTTGCGTTTTTGACCCATCCTTCAATGCTTGCTGGGACAACCAGTCAGGAGCAGAGCAGCCCGTCCTGTTGGACCCGTCTCCAGATCTTTTGAGTTTTAGACTTGATTTTTTAGCTACTTATTGTGCATGTTTTTGCGATGATGGAGGATACCGGAGTGTCCCCAGAAGGAAATCCCCCACTCAAAACACAGGGACAAAACTCCCAATGTAAAACTCCCACAGCCCAGAAAAGGCCAAGGTCAAAGCGGCCCTGGGAGTAGTCAAATCTAGACTCCTGTTTGTGTTTTTTTTTTGCTGGGGCACAAAAAACTCAAACCAAGTCCCCGTTCATTGTTTTTTTCATGTAATTGAATGATTTTTTTTCAGTGTTTGTAAATAAATCGAGGTTTTGCACAGGGGCCCTTTAGGGGGTGCCTAAAACTGTGTTTTTTGCTCCCCTCTGGGGGAAAGTGGGGGGTAGATTCCCCCCCTCCCGTGGGGAAACTGTAAACCTTGAAACAAAGTGCTAAATGGGAATCAACATTGTTTGTTTCTGCACTGGTTTCCAGAACAAGGCTGTTTTATTACAGCCGTCACCTTCTCCAATACTGGGTGTTAAGTGGTTTACAGTTTTATCAAGCCAAAAGGAATGCAAATAATATTGTTCTGCAGCAGTGTGGCAAAACGAGGTACAAGCCACTGGTTTTTTTTAGAAGATTTCTGCTCCATGGTTTTTTTTTTTTTCCCTGCCCTTCACCTGCGGAGATAGGGCAAGAAAGAGGTTTTATTGTGAATGCAGCTTGAACGTCAGGACAAGAGAAGCGGGAGGGAAGCAAAGAGCAGATGGTGATTGTTTTTGTTTTTATCTGTTGGAATAAAACTAGCTTTTTTTTTGTCCCACGTGTTTACATTAATTTCTCCTGAACACACCACCTGAATATAAAAAATCTTATAGCAATAAAAAATGTGTTGTATTAAAAGAAAGTGTAAAATGTCACGGCAGGGCGGGGCCCACACCACATGGCCCGCCTTTTATGATGACTAAATATGTTGAAACACAATACAATTTCACTCCATGGTTTGGTGTTTTTACCAAACAAGAGACTGGCCCTACTCCCCCCGACACTGATTGATGGAATGGATGTGCTTTTTTTTTGATGACGAAAATCAAACATAACAAACAGTGGGGGGTCCTGCATGATGAGAATGTCAGAGGTCAGGGGTCACTGAAGAGAGCCAGGACCGCAGCCAGAGGTACATATGTGGGTATATATAGTATGTGTAAGTAAAAAGTGGCTTTTCATTCACGTGTTAGCCGCATGAAGAGGTTTCGTAGTCTGGTGGTGGGGGTCATTGAACCCCCTTTGGACCGTGGTATAACGCGTGGTCAGACTCCAGGCCCTTGTTCCAAACACTTTGCGCCTATGTTTAATGGTAATCTTTTGTGTAACATTTTTTTTAATTTTACCGTAAAATTTTTTTCAGGCGCACTTAAAATCCTTTAAAATTTTCTCAAAAATCAACAGTGATTTTTTTTATAATTCTGGTGCATTGTAATGTATTATGTACAGCTACGAAGCCGCAAAATCGCTTGATAGATTGTGGGACCATTACAAACTACCGTAAGTCCCAAGAACCTTATGGGAGTTAAAATATGTGGTGTAGAACACACAAAAATGGCAAGAAGAATCACTGAAATGGGAGATCTGACACGAGGAACACATCACCAACATGGGATGAGAAACCCCCCTCTACAACCCTTTTTGACATCCCCCTTGAACCCCTGTACTGTCAAGAACAACAGGAAAGCCAGTACGGTATATAATACGCTGACACCACAGGGAACGAGGAGTCCATCTTTTTCACTGTTAGTTTTTCTCGGTTCCCCAGGCTAAATGGCCAGAAACTACCACCTCCCCCTGGTCATTTTTCAAGAGGGGAAGAACTTTGCCAAAAGAAAAAGTTTCCAGCCTGCGTCTCATTAAGCCCTTAACGCAAAAGGGCTGGATGGGACGAGAAGTTTTGAGAATGACTGCCGTCAAGTGTCCCGTCCTGAGCTTTTTCTGGGAAGGGCCAGAAATCATCACTGAACAGTTTTAAGTAACCAGCGAGAAGAGACTGGACTTGGATAATGACAAGAGGGAATCCGGGCAAGCTTTGTTTTGCTATATTATTTGCCTTGCTGTTTTGGTTTGTTTTCACTTAATGACACCCCATAGACCGCCTGTGTAAAGAGATGGCTACCCTAAGTGGATTTTTGAACGTTCCCCCACCGTCGTGTGGTTTCACTCACGCTTTTAGCAACGTCTTTCCAGGTCCACGGGCGCCTTATGTGTATGGGACCAAAATAGACCCCCTATTTTCATTTGAAAAAACGACTTGTAGTTCCGGTGGCACTTTTTTAAAAAGAGCGTTCCTGAAAATATACGGGTCATTCGGTAATGTGTTATTTTTACTAGTTTATGCCTATATTTTTTTTTGCCAACCTGGGTTTTTCCTTTGTTTTTTTTGTCCCCTCTTTTTCCCCGAATTTTCAATGCTGCAGCATAAAAATGGAACCATTTTAGGGCCCCAATAGTTTTTTTCAAATACTGAGATTATTTCCTGGTGTAACCCCCAGAAGCAAAGAGGAGACTGCCTTTCAAACACCATTAAACACAAGTTTTGTAACGTTTTTGTCCCCCTTCCTCTGTTGGCTGATAAAGGACCCTCCCCTGGGTCCCCATTTTACTCCCTTTGGTCCTGACTGTAGAGAGGAGCCCGTGGAAATTTTAGATGAGTTGGTGCAGGGAAGGTGAAGGACAGCACAGAGTTACTCACTGGGATTTTTAGACAGGAACAAAAAACTATAAATTACATGTTGGTTCCCCCCCCCCTCTCTATTCCCTTTACAGTCTCCATATTGTTTTGAAGAAGTTCACCTTTTAATCTCTAAATGTGCTGCTAGGTTGTTTTTTTGTCAGCAAAGATGAGTTACATACAGGCACTTTCATGATAGCTCTAAGGTAATTAAAGGAGAGGTCAAATAATGGAGGTTGCAATCTATTGTAACAGAATATTTTTGGGTGAAATTGGGGTTGGTTTTTTATGAAGGATACAAAACACAGAAAAAGAACCTTCTGTTTTTACCATCGATTGTCTGCAGTTATGTATAACTATTTTAGAATAGAAAAAACAACATTTTTATTGTTTATTATGGATGTTTTTGTGTTACACTGAAAAAACATCTTAAATTACAAGGTGGGGGTGTCCCTTACTTGCCTTATTTTCAGTAATTCATCTCATCAGAAGCAAAACCTGGCTCTTACTTGGCCTGGAAGAAGGGCCCTCCTCCCCCCTTTGCTTTGTTTGTCCAATGGAAAATGTGTTAATTGGCGTTTGGCTATAAAACCTCGACTGTAATTGCAAAAAAAAATTTTATCCCTGTTTCCTATCCCGCCAAAAGCCTTGTCCGTAAACGACACTGACAGGGTGAAAAAACCGACCAAAGAGACAGAAAACTCCATGACATTTTTTTTTTTGTTTTTTACCAATTTCCCCTTATTTTACATTTTTTCCTTTAAATGTGTTGGCAAATGACAATGTAGAGTTTATTCAAATTAGTTTTTGAGATAAGTTTTGGGATTTTGTTTTCAGTAGTCCCCCAGGGAATAGAATGTTGTGGGCACGCAGGGGGTCCATAAGATTGAAGGTGAAGCAGTAACCGGTTTTGGAGGTTTGATCTTGGTTCCCCCAAGAGGCCCCCCTGTGGAGGTTTTGTCGTCACTTGGTTTCCGTGTAAGAGCTTGGGCTTTGGAGGCAATAGGCGAGAGGTCCGATTCCCCAGGAGGCGGAAAGTGCCCTGACAAATGAGGAGCAAAAAAAAACAATAACCAAACACTACTTAGTGAAAATTTCAACCATATGCAAAAAACCTGAGACTGAGCCCCAAGCAGAAGGCTGGTAAAACCACTTGGTGGATATGGCTGACGAATCTTTGGAAAGGCTGAGTGTGTTCCAGGTGTCCCCTGGGGTCCCCCTTTGGTCCCTCCCCAGGAGGTGGGCCAGCTTGATTTAAGAGATTTCGTTGGTCAGGTATGCAATTGGGAAAGGATCCCTAACTCTCCACTGCCAGCCTCCCGGCTTTCTGCCACCAGAAGGGAGAAGGGAAAAACAGCACCAAACCATAAGGCATAAACTGGGATCCTTGAAACAGTTTTTTTTTCCCAATTTCCCGTAATAGATTAAGGCAAAGGTACGGGGCCACCCCTCCAAGAAAGGATTTGATGTTACTGGGACCCTTTTAACTTAGATCACGAACTTTACATTACAAAATAAGTATCAAACCCCACATAGGTTTTTTTCAGTCCAGTCCAGTTTATGGTTTTGAATATTTTTGACTTTTTTTTCGTCATTTCACTATTAGGGCCCAGCCCCATTGACAGTCCTTCTTTATACAGTTTTTTGTAAGTTTTTTTGAGGTGAAAAGTTCCCCCTTCAATTTTTTATTTCTCCTTTGTGAGATCTCCAGGCCCCCTGGAAACAACATTCCCTAATAAGGAACAACCTAAAACTTTCCGATCTCTCAGGCAAGGTAATTCCAACCAGAAAATGAGTATCTTTTTTTGGCTTATAAAAAAAAAACAAAAAAAAAACAAAAAAACCAATTGTACTTGAAAATAAATTGATGAATACTTGAGGGTGTTTTTTATAACCAATATTGTGCAGAGAAGCAGCTTTTATAGAAAGGGCACCAAAAACGTCCTTGTCAACTCCTGCAACTTTTTTTTTGCCCAGATTTAAAAATTTTTCTTTTTACAATACCCTTTGGAAACATTGTTCAAGGCCAATTTTTCCCAATGCTACTCCCATCCAGAAAAAGGTTTTACATACTGCAAAACCCTTTTTAATAATGCCCCAACACCCTGACCCCATTCCACTTTGTCCCCCTTGTTGGGGTGGGGAATGTGGTATTGTGGGGACCCTCCTCCCCGTTGCATAAATAAAATCTCACAATTCAATAAGTCAAAAACCTGGTGGTTTTTTGTTGGGATCAAAATATGACAGTGGACCCGGACCATTTTTTGAAAAACTCTGTGGTGGTTGGGGGGGTGGGTGAAAGATGCCCTAAGTAAAATGGAGGGTCCCCCCCCCAAATGGGATCCCTTTAATGAACATTGACATAAGATCCCTCTGGGGACAGAGGCTGTTGTTGGGCCTAGGCTGGGGGCCCCAGTATTTACCCTCCACTTTGCCCCAAAACTCTTTTGGGTTGTTTTTTATTGCTAATTAATGGCCCCCCCTGTTGGACAGAAAATTGAAAACCAACTGGTAGACAGATGATGAAAATGTGGGGAAAAATTTTCTATAGCCAATCCATACAACGCATTTCCCTTGCAGACCTGAAAGTGGATTAGGGCCGTATAATGTTAAAGGCGGCATGTCCTTAGGCAGCTGAACGGGAGCATTTGCAGATTTTTTCCTATTTTACTGCATAACTTTATTACATAGTTAGCCGTGCTAATGCTAAAACATTTGTTTGGAAGTGAGATTATGGTAAACAAAGTGGTCAGAAAGATCCCGTGTGTTTTTCCCCTGGTCCGGTTGTACGTTTACGCTGTTTTCTCGCATCAAGGTCTTAGTTTTTTGCTCGTCGATGATCATCTAATACAACTATAGCATCTATTCTTCCGAGATAGCTCATCAGCCTAGAAAAAAATCGAGTTGGCCTGTGCATCTGTTTGGTCATGCTGACCATAAACTCTAATGGAGGTCGTCCATGGGTGTAGTGTCCAGCTGAAAAGATGGGCCCAAGATGCCGCAGATGGCCCCTGTTTTTTTTCTCCTATAAGGTAAGCAGCAACAGCGGGTAGCTATTTTGTTGCCTGTGGTGTCAGATAAAAACTCTTCACTCGCATGCTGCAAAATGTTTCGACTGGGACTGTTTGGTTCACATTGGGTCTATCTGTGCATTGGTCAAAGCTGCACTGACCCTATCAGGTTTGCAATACTAATTCGAAGGCATTCTTCCCAGAAATAAAAAAAAAAAAAAGAAAAAAAAACAGATCATGCGTTCATGTGTCCCCCTTGGGCACGACACTTAAGCCGTTCGACCTTGCCTCCAGTGGTCCTATGAAGTATAGCTGGTTTCATGAATAGAGTGGTTTCTAGCACCTATCACATCCCATCTCATAAAGTGAATGTGATATTTTTTAGCGCGATACGTGAAGGCATATTTGAAAATGCGCAAAGCAGGTAAGTTATTTTGTTTTTTTATAGGGAAAATAAATTAATCCTGTGGTGTGGCGTTAACATTTAAGAAGAGCACATTCCACTAAAGCACACCTGCAGTTTTTTTTGAGGGCTTACTACTGACGCTTAATAATGCTCATAACATCAGAGTAAAACATTTGTAGGGTTGACATGTTTCACTCGCAACTTTAGGAGCCGAAGTCAAAGCAGAGTTTTAAAATGTCTTTCTCATGCTGAATCAACAAGAGGCCCTTCATAACTTTCATAAGCTCCGGCAAACGCGCTAGTCGGTCCTATGTGGTTCCCCCCCCCCGCATATCTTGGAAGCCTATGTAATGGTCACTAGTGGGTCCATTTTTTTTTTAAGGGTGCTGCGCTCGCTAAGACATCTAAATGAATTGTGTTGGGGGTAGGCGAAAGTTTCAGGTTCCAGGTGCAGGCGTGCTAATCAGCTTTTTAAAAAAATTGGGAGCTCGGGGCACGTTCGGGTTTTTTTTACAAAACGGGGCCTGCTTGGCGGCTGGCGTTCAGTTGTGCCTAAATAGTCGCTCCGGAAACCTAAATATAAAAATGTGCCCTTTTAAAATGGCATTGGGCGCAGCACCGTGGGGCTGCAAAAATATAAAGCATACACATGGAGAGTTTTTAGCAACCAAAT
Source organism: Periophthalmus modestus (assembly GCA_019594935.1). Taxonomy (NCBI): domain Eukaryota; kingdom Metazoa; phylum Chordata; class Actinopteri; order Gobiiformes; family Gobiidae; genus Periophthalmus; species Periophthalmus modestus. The sequence goes on along the minus strand of JAIEZT010000084.1, from coordinate 20,553,442 downwards.
GCCCAGAAAAAACCAATGGCATTTTAAGAAGGGGATTTGTGTAATTCGCCAGCAGCTGCCCCAGCAAACAGAGATGAGCATAACTGGAAAACACTTAAAAGGGCCGTCCAATGCCAAGTCCACTTGTTTTTAGAACAATTTTATATTTAGAACAACATGGTCACGGCATGGCCCATTATAAAGACTAAGGGCTCCTCCGTGAGGCATTATTCAAACACAATTTTTGGAGTGGAACTTCTCAGTAAATTCCTCTCTTGCATAAGCAAGGCAGGGGCAAAACCTTGTTAATGGGCCCCTCTGCCCTAGGTGACCACCGGCTTCAGTGTTCAAAGGCCGCTAAGCAGTAGGCTGATATGACTACATAGACACTTGTGGTCATTACAAGAAATGTTTCTAGAGTTAGGTGATTTAGACTGTATATTATAGAAATAGGACATAGCTAACGGCTGGCTAGCCACGCCTTCCGTACAAAATAGAAGTGATGAGGCAAGTTTCTTTCAGCTCGGCATTGTCAGAGGACTTATCATTTGGTCTTACAATGTTGGTATTGACGGCTCGCTCTAGCATGATCCATGGTAATTTATTATTTTTGGGTTTCTTTTTTTTTTTTTTTTTTTTTTTTTTTTCTCCGTTTTTTTGTTTTTTTTTTTTTTTTTATTGGTGGCAGAGCTATTTGTGGGGTCCGCATAATGCAAGATCATGACCATATAACAGATCCGCAAATCAGGGGCAGCTTCTTTCGCGGCTGAAGGTCGCTCCTGCTGAGTTTTAGGGGCAACAGGTTTTATTGTCGATTGGTCAGCGTTGCTATGTGGGCCTAGGCCCCCTGCTAAATCCAGTGGTTGGTGGGTGCGGAAAGGGGCTTTCAAGCAACAACCTCGCCTCCTCGATGTGGGTTCTCATTTGGTTGCCTAAATGATACTTGGGGCAGTCCCGGAAATGCCACATACTGATACCCCTCCTGCGGCCAAATTTTCAGCCCGGCTTAATGTGCATTAACGGTCTAGGTGCCTCAGATTGATCTTTCCATTTGACTTCATTTGCTTTTCATTTGACCTCTCTTACGCCACCAAGGCATCCACTTGACTTGGCAGGTTGAGCTAGTTCCGATTCGGGATCTAGCAAGTGGGTCCCAGCTATACCTTAGGAGTCCCATATTAAAATCATGCACTGCCGCTGTTTACACTGATTCTGCCTCAAAGTGCATTGGGCGGGGGAGGCGGCAGATTCTGTGGAGCTAGAATCCTGTGGGCTAGACGAAGTCATTTTTATGCGCAGGGCATCCACAGCTATTCCCGGGGGTGGAGACAGTTTTCCAGTGCAGGTGCCTATTATACCGTGTGTTTTCTTCGCACACACTCGCAGGCATGAAACGCACCGATTTGCTTTTTTTATAGCGAACAGGTCAGTCTACCAGTTTATCTCGGTGTAAATAATCTGCAGCAGATAAACTGCAGCCTCGTAGTACTATTCAGTTACGGCCATGCGAGTTTAGTATTAAATGGCCAGGGCGCAAGCGCTGTCACTTTTTTGAAATTTGGCGGTTCCCCTAGTTGGGTTTAGTAGTAATAAGGCTTGTTCAGGCGATAAGGCGCATAAACGATATTTTTTTGAAACGCAAACCATAAAGCGCAAATTTATTCACTACAAAGGCAAATATTCCTATATTCCTGTACGTGCACTTTGTTGTTCACAATACTGTTTTTGAGATGTGTGGAGCAAAAGCTCACCAAGGCAACACTTAATTAATTTAGTTTGTTTGTGATTTTTTAGTTCATAATTTAAGACCTTCTGAGCAGCTTCCATCAAAAAACTATCTTATAAAAGAACCTACATAGAAAAAATAGCCGCATGAATAATTACGTGACCACCAACCTATTTGGTGTTTTTTTGTTTTGTTTTTTTTTTTTATAATATGTTTCAGGGCGATAAGCTTGGATATCAGTTAAAAATTAATTTGTTGGACAGTAATAACGGCCTCACACCCTCGCAGCATCATCTGGACGACGTTTCTTACTTTTGTACGCTGGTGGTTCGTCATCTATCTGCTCATTAAGAACAGTGTTAATACCATACTGGGGTGGAACAAAGTTTCAAATGGACAACGAGCAGATGCCTCGGGCAGATGGTACGACTAGGAGGAAGCCAAGGTGTCGTTATGAAAACACTTACGCACAGGTTGTTGTGGTGCGCGGTGGTTGTAGGCAGTATTGTTGCACCTTAGAGCAGACCTCGACATCTGATTTTTTTTCAGGCTTTAACACGCGCGTCAAACATCTTTGTAGTGCCTCCAGATAAGGCAAGCTTTTGAGTGGATTTGGGCTCAAAATGGAAGTATGGAGTTCCAGGGCAGGGAAAACTCTGATGTGGGTTTGCCCTTGAAATCTGTTTTTGTTTTATGACCCAACTGTAGAAAGAGACCATAACGGCAGAATCTGCCAGAGGACATAACAAGTCCAGGGTGGGCGTTCGCTTAATGCTGAGAAAACTGTCCGTGTTCGCAAACATCGCGTTGCAGGTGTTTATTGGTGCTGGGCTGGTCATGCAATGCCATTTCTCTTATAGCATGTTCTTCTGTTCTTCACACTTTCTTATGAGGGTAATTAAACTTGCTAATGGGGGCATAACATATTTAGAATCTAGGCAGCTTTACGCTTTTTATTGTTTGAAAAATGCTTTAATTTTGTTCGCCCAAAACGCTGTATGTATTAACGATGTTTTCTGTTTTTTTGTTTTGATTTTTTGAATGCTCTGTCTCTGCACCTTCGAGGGTCGGCTATTCACCATTATTAATTCGGTGGTGAATTTCCCACTTAAATGAAAGTACTGGCATATTGCATTATTATTTTGTGAAGTTGTTAGTAGTATATGTGTTTGTATCATGCTTTTTTTTGTATATTTATAAAGAAAACTGCGCGTGGGCAGGACAATGGAAGGATGCTAGTACTTGTGGGACTTTGAAGGGTGTTGTGAAAAGGGCCAGGCCTGGGGACTCCCGGCTTCCTGGGATAAGATCAGTCTAATTTACTTTTACAAGCGATGGGATGACATCTAAAATGCGCTCTTTCAAGGTGTGTTTTTGATTGAGGCAGGGGCAACATTAGCATCACTGGTATAACACTTCAAAAGTCAACTTTAAGTAATAATCAACCCTTTCCCTTGTAAAATTTTAAAAAAAAAAGAACTCGCGGCTTACTCTCTCAAAAAATCTTTCTTAGAGGGATTAAACGATCTCTATATACTAAAACAAGGTGGTAGCTGAATGCGCCTTGAAACCTCCTCCTTAATGTTTGCTAGCTAGCATTTATGCAAATTTTGTTGCTAGCTTTAAGTGGCTGGCAACATTTCAATTTGTTCCATCATGAATTTAAAAAAGCAGGGCACTAAATCACAACTGAAATATGCATGGTTATCAAAATGTGTCAATAGAGCTCCGTTATAATCTAGGCTAAGTGGTATTCCCTCTCAGTTAACGCTTATCAATTTTTCCCTCAAAAGCTAGAGGCTTAGTGGCATTGGTTGAATTATTGTAAAAATGTTTTGTATGCTTTGTGTGCAAAAAAATCCGCAGAGATGCTCGCAGTCTCTTCCCTAAACGAAAGACAAAATGACCCCAAAAACTGTGGAGGGGGGCCAACAACCGCCCAATAGAAGGGCCCGAGGCATTTCATCACCTGCACATCGGTATTATTAATATACGACCAATGCAGGCAGCGCAAAACCATACGTGATGTGTCTGTTTTAATCGAACACAAGAGCTCCATGAAAACATAATCCTCACAAACCAACTTTCAGATCAATCACATCCTCAGGTTTGCCCCTGTTTAACCCACTTTTTCCATGCAGTGGCAAAGTAGAAAATGACTCCCAAGTTTTGTCAATGGAATTGGCAGTGCATTTGATGGTGCCATCATGTGCAAAGAAAAAAATAGCAAAGTTCCTTACGCCCTAAACTGATCTGTTTCTGTTTTCATTTCAAAGATTCACCCTGGGTCTTTTCCCTAAAGGCAAACACTTTTTCCTGTTTCACATTAACTGATGGGGATTAGAGTATTTTCCATGCTTTTTTTAAGCTGGAAAGCTTAATCCCAGCCGGCAATGGGGTCCTTGAGGGTCAGGATTCGGGCTCTTGGACGTTTTTGTTGAACGAAAAATGTTACAATGTTGAAAAGCCAATAAACTAAATCGGGGGCCCCAAATGTGCAGGGCAGGATGGGTTTTCACTGGCCACACAATGGAAAATTTGGTGTTTGATCTGAAATCTCCATGGTCTCACTGTTTGCCCTTGGGAGACGATGGGCTCTGTTGCCAACATACTAACGCCCTGCGTCTCGCTTATTCTTTCAGTATCATTGGTTGTTTTGAGAGTTTTTTTTACTAACTGCGCTACGTGAAGTGAAGTTTGGTTTATTTAGCGAGACTGCAATTGTGTGCTGTGAAAGTGCTGTTATTTGAAGCACTAAAAAAGCCTGGTATAATGGGGCCCATCAAAATTTTGAATGTGGGGTCCCAGACAATACTGAGGGGCCCTAAATTATGGTTAGGAGGGATATTTGGATTTCACAAATGAACACGAATACATGCAAATATTGGAAACCAAAAATTAACATAATCAATCAAAGTCCTTTTCTTGGGCGTCGGCATAGAAGATGGCATTTTTGTGAAAGGCGGCAAAGCAATTTTTCGTTTTTTAGCTTTAGGCGTTAACACAGGGCTAAGCACTCCTGACCGGGGCTCGGTTTGATTTTTAGTAGGTGCGGCATGCAAATGCAGCTCTCCCTCAGCTCTTCTCGTTCTTGTCCCTTGCCTCGTGTGTCTCGCTTCTCCTCTGGTGATTGGGGTCAGTTAGTTTTTAAATCATCGATAATAAACGCCAACGTGCGCTTCGTCAGTCTCCTCGTGTGCTTCCCTCAAACACATTTTCATCGAGTTCGCGTTATTCGCCCTTTCTCATCGCGTAACCTCCCACATCGAAGAATTCATGAACTTCGCTGGCCGCTGTCCCCCTTTCCGCAATCCGTCTCGTGGTGCTTAACGGACGGCAGCTTCGGTTTTGTCAAAGTGAGGCGCAATGTGCAAGTATCGGGCAGGCTAATTTTGGTTTTTATGTTTCATTACATCTGCTGGCTGATCCAACCATGAAGAGCATAATTTTAGGGACCTGGGGCAGGACTGAACAAGCGGCCCTCAGGACGGATGGACTTCCCTCCGGGTCTGTGTCCCGTCTAATCATGCAGGCAGACACCACAAATGTTTTGAGGATACAATGGCACTCAGACGAGATTTAAGAGTTTTCCATAAAATTACTTTCACTTACCAGATTATATGAAGATTTACATATAAGAGGAAAGATAACCCTGCGGTATGGCATGTATTTGTTAGTGGGATGGTAGTGACATGTAGAAAATGTATGGGTCGTGCGCCTTTTGAATGAGACAGGAAGCTACACCCAGCACCCAAGACTTGGCATTTCTAGGCTATACCAGCTGAAAATGTTTTGGACATCACTTTTCATATTTCATGTTTTTTGTTTTCTTGATTTTTTTGTGACTTTTTTTCCGCACTGTAGCCCTAGCTCTAGTCTAAACAGATGCGCGCAAAAAAGTTGCGAATGAGCATCTCAGCAAACTGAAACATGTCCTTACGTTTTTTCAATTCTTCAAAATAGCCCATCTTTTGCTTTCATCACATGGCATATGCTTTAATGCACACTAGCAAAACCGGCATGTATTATTATCTGATTTCTGAATGTTTAAGAGTATTATTAAAATGACATCATGCCAACCTCTCAAAATCTGAAATGTAAGTAATCAGAGGGACGTGTGATCAGAAAAGAAACTCAGATAATTGTTAGATGTTGTTACTTGTTGTCATATTTTTTAATAGTTTTTTACAACTCAAAATCTGATAATGAAATCATGATTTTGAGTGTGGTGCATATAACCCCAAAGAAGATTGGTCAAATATAAATGGACATAGCTAACTAACTCACCTAGGCTGCCCCACCATTCCAAAAAGGAGCAATAATCATGGGTGGTGGGCCCATCTGGGGCTCCATTGAAACCCTCTGCCCCTGGCTCATTTCACTTTACAATTGAAAAAATTGGTGGAACCTCCTCACTCTGGCTATAATTGCTGCACATGTGACCTCGTCATTTTTTTTGTTCTTAAAAATGTTCGTATATTAACCGGCTCTCCACATGATCCTGGTGGGTGGTTTTTCTCTTTTCAATAGTTTTTGAGTAGCATGAACCAATCAATATATGAAACATTAATATACAAAACAAACATTACACAATCAAACAGCGCCTTGCTTTTCCCGAGCGGTTGCAACACCCGCTTAGGCGTTAGCAAGAGGTTTGATTGACAGCAGCGTTGCTAAGTTGCCTGTTCCCCTGCTAAACGCAGGCGGTGAGTGGGCGGGAAGGAACGTTTTTACAACCTTCAACAGTCCTCACTCTGGATTGGATTTTTTTTTTTTTGGTTGGGAAGATAGCTTGTGTGGTCCGGAATTAACAAATGTGGAAACTGTCGCTTGCCGGAAATTTGAGCCCTATAACTGCCTAGGCGCCCCCTCGATGAGGGCTTTCCGTTTTGACTTGGAGCTGATGCACTGCTTGGGTGAAACGTAACGTCAAACGTCGCTAGTCCACTTCTTTATACCACGTCTAATGATATAAATGTCAGGCCCCATCACCACGTCGCACCGTGCCTAAATAAATAAATCAAATACACAAAAAACAACCAAACAATACAAACCAGCAAAACACACAAACAACTAAATAAAAAACAGACACTACTTTGTTACACTCTTAGGCATTCCAATAATACAGGAGGTGTCCCAACCTTGTTTTGTTTTTTTTTAATCAGAAGGACCCACATCTCTCAAACACGATTCAAAATGGCGAGGCCACAGAACCGTGGAGATCAGTGCCAGGTGCCGGTGCCCCTTTATAGACACAGCCTTTGACAGAGGCCCCGCTGTGTATTAACTAATGGCTTTTGTAAACACACATTTTTTAGCGTTCTAAGTCCTATTGCACACTGCAAAAATGTGGATTGGTTTGAGGATATCAGTGCGTAGAAATAGTTCTATTTAGCTGCCTTTAAAGTTACATGCTTAATGAATCAATTTGCGGCCCAGTTCAGAGCATGCGAGGCCTGAGCTCGGACCAAAAAAAACTGATTATCTAAGGGCCACATTCGGACACCTGGGCCCCATAGGTTTTTTGCGCAGCTCTGCACTAATGAACCCTTGATAAAAGGACTTACACCCTGTGCAAAACCAAAGCCCAGGGAGTTTGCAAAAGTGTGAATGTCACCCAAGCAAAAGGTGCTTTATTTTGGCGAAATCTAAACTAAAATATATTTAAAACATATTTAATTAAAAAAAAACCAAAAAAAACATTGCTACAAAATTCCTCTTACATCTTGCTTTAGATCTTTCAGATTTTCCTTCGGATAGTATATAAGATGCACCCCCAGGACGACAAAAAAAATTATGAGAGAAGTTGTGCTGGGTCGTCCCAAAACTTTTGGTTTTTTTTTTTTTCCACCTCATTAAGGATGTACTATAACAGTAATAAAATGCCCGTTTCTAGTATGTCAAAAGTGCATTAAAGCCCACTTTTTGAGTAAAAAATACAATAACAAAATAGAATCCCATTAGTAGATGTTTGGTAGCTTTTGTCTTATCCACTGTGCAAAAATGGATGCTTTATTCCTATTCTCTTGCAAGCAAGAAAAATGGCAGAAAGTTGGGTTACACAGCAAATTGTGAGTAACACCAGTGGGCCTTGCCAGAGGGTCACACTTTCTGGCATGCTACAGTAGTGAAAGGTGTTTAGGAAGTTCCTTTTCTTCATTACATACAGTTATTGCCCCCTATCCAAATCAAGCACAGACCACACACTGCCTGAGGCTTCCAGAGTGAAGACATATGTTTTATGTTTTTTTTTGGTTAATTTGATCTGTGACCATGTAGGCAATCGCAATATCAAAAAACAATGGCCAGTAATAGACAGGGACATTTTTTAGTTCCACTCGTGCGACCTTATTGGATATGAGGTTGGTAGAGTGTAGTTCCAAGAAAGGCTACTCAAGTAAGATCAACGCCAAACAGCCCTAACATAAAAAACCTCTCTTCCCCTCTCTTATAAAAAAACAAAGACTCAAGCTAGAAGTACATAAGGGATTCTGCCCCAAAAAAATCAAGTTTTTATAATTGATAGTTAATTTAATATTTTATTTATTTCTGACACGAGCGGACCGGTATCAGCTGTCTGCAGCTGATGCCAACAACGGGCTCTGCTGCTATTGCTACCTGAGCGGAAGATCAATGGCTCTGATTGGCCGGTCAATCTGACTGTTCCCATAGCCCCTTAACATATGCACGTAATGACCGCTCTGGGTTAAGATGACCGAAATAAGGGACAAGTGATCGCGGGCATTATAAGAGGGCCCGAAATTTTTTCATCCGCAGGGTTTGGCCTGGGGCCGCTCTCCTCTTAGACGATATTTCTTGTTGCCGTGAGAGCCCTCTAGAGTCACAACGGGAGTGGAACTCAGAGTAGAAAGCCTCATCTGCGCCTACACGTTGAAAAAGGAACGCGGCAGCCTTTTAGGTTGGCCCCTCCGGGCATCTATTCAAGGATACCTCCCTGTGAAACCGTCCCTCCCTAGGAGGTTGGTTTTCGCTGAACACCCGTCCCCACCCCAGGAAGAGGCCCCCCAGGGAGACCCCAGGGAACAGGCCCGGGAGGGACTCTGTCCTCTCCGGGTGTCTGGGATGCCTTTTGGGATCCTCTCGAAGAGCTTGGAGGAGTTGGTGGTGGTGAGAGGGAAGTTCCTGGCCCTCCCTGCTGAAACTGCTTGCCTCCGCGACCCGCCCCGAATAAATTTAAGAAAAAAAAAGATGGATGGA